>JAAVMA010000046.1:0-254454 GCA_022985105.1 Penicillium ochrochloron
ATAAGTTTGACACCCTTTTTATTCACGAGTAGAGCTCAAGGCAATTCTGATTACACTACGTTGGCCTTCCACTGTTCAACTAGTTTGCTGCCGACCCCTCTCTATTCGTACGCTTTCGTCTCTCTTCCATAATCGTGGTATTCGATCGACCAGCACGAACGCTTCGTGCACCCCCAGGATTTATGCCCACGGCGAAAATCCGATAGAACGGCCCTGCTAAACGTTCGGGAGGAGTGATTTTAACTATAACGAGACATCTTCAAATCGAAAGCAAGCTACTAAAGCAACTATAGCCTAAGATAGTTAGCGCTACTATATAGATTCTGAACTGAATCCCTACTTACCTAAAGGAGGAGAATCGCTAGATTATGCCGTAGGATAAAGCTCGAAGGGATTTCGGCGGCGAAAGGATAAAGAAAGCTAACCTAGCTAACCTACGTATGTATAGCTTACTGTCGTACTGCCGGATTCGTAATATCCCGAAGCTTTAAAAGACTACTCCACGCGCTAAAATAGGTTTCCTCGTTAGTTATATTGCATCGAATATATAGAAGATCTAGTTCCCTACGAGAAGAAAGATAGAGGTCGTGAGAGATATACGCTTCGACGAATCGAGGAAATAGAGGCCTAATATAGAGTATTAGGAAGAGAGAGCTCTCCCTAAGCCTAAGCCGACGATTTTAACCAAAGACGAGCAGCGAGAGGTAATCCGTAAGGAAATTAGGTTACCTACTAAATTAGTCAACCGGAATATATAGGAGAATATACACGAAGGCCAGCACGAAGGCTAGCACGAAGGCTAGCACGAAGGCTAGCACGAAGGCTAGCAGGAAGGCTAGCATAAAGCTATCCTGCTAGATAAAGAAATAGTGATACCTTAGGGGGTAGATGCACTACTACCGATCACCCCGGAACCTAACGAGGGAGGCTACCTACTAGTAGACTAAGCTCCTCTAAATAATATCCTACCTAGATCGTTTCTAGTGGAAGAGCTACTATAATTACCGCCGAGTCCGCCGGACGAATAGATTACTATATAATTTAGCCCTACCGCTATTTAGGGGGTGAACCAGCAGATAATACCCTAGCCTAGAGGTTAGATTACTTACGAGGAGGATAACCAGCCGATAGAGCTAAATCTACTACCCGAAGGCCTTACTAAAGAAGTTACTCCTACTAACGAAACCGATTAACCTAATACACTATCTAATAGCGAATAGTAGCTACACGTAGAGCTCTATACACGAAGGAATAACGGCATCGATATAGCTAATATTATTAAGGGAAGTAGGAGAAGAAGGCCACGAGAGGATCCTAATTATTATACGTATATAATAACTATACCGATAGAAGAAGATCTACTAGAGCTACTACGTATATTCGCCGTAGCGCTATACATAGAGAAGCTAATATAGCGTTATAGAGACGATCTACCACCTACACCTAATAGCTATAGGAATATGTTGAAGCACCCGATAGCTAAAGGCTTTCTAGCCGCCTACGCGAAGAAGATACGATCGTTACAAGAGAAATCGACGTTTACTGTCACTAATCGACCGAAGGATGTGTCGAAGTAGATCCTGCTACTCTAATAGATGTTTATATATAAATTTGACTAGGATAGCTATTTACTAAAGCTAAAAGCACGTATCTATGTGAGAGGAGACCTCGAAACGATATCTCCTAAAGACAAAAGGGCTATAACACTCGTAGCGAGAGTAGCAAGGCTTATCTTCGCCTTAGTTATAGTATTTAACCTTGATCTACGCTAACGAGATATAGTTACCGCGTTCCTAAATAGCCTACTACCTACTAAAACGTATACGTTAATGCCCGAAGGATTTTAATAGCTAGGGATATATTAGAAGCTTAATTGTGCGTTATATAGTCTACGCGTTTTACTAAAGCTTTAGTAATAGGAAGCAACGAAGGTTTTAATAAAGCTTAGGCTTACACTAGTTCTAGAAGACCCCTACGTCTTCGTCACACACGGTATTATCGTCTTCTTCTATATTAACGACTTTATTATTGTAAGCTTCTCTACACTAGTAATACGAGAGAAAGCCCGCTAGCTTAAGAAGGATCTAGAGGTATACTAGGAGCTTATAGACTATAGTGAAGCAGAGTAGTTTCTAAATATTCGAATTATAAGAGATTAGTAGTAGCGAAAGCTTTAGCTTTGCTAAGACGCTTATATCACTAGCATAGCTACTCGATACTATTTAACCGATCGTGTACCTATCTATACACTATACCCTATAGAAGAAATAAAGCTATTCGATAGCATAGCATCACTAGCGGAAATCAAACTATATTAGGGCAAGGTTAGTTTAGTCTAATACCCTATAATAATAACAAGACTAGATATAGTAAAGGCAGCCTCGAAGCTCTTATAGTTCCTTCGAAACCCCGGCCTATAGCACTAATAAGCTATTAATAGAGTGATCTACTACCTATACACCACACGTTACCTAGCACTATAGTATAGGGATAAGGGAGATATAGAATCGGTTAAACTAGTAAGTGATGCATCCTTCGCTAATAACAAGGATCGGCGAAGCTCTACAGGATATATCTATCAGGTTTATAGAGGCCTAGTCGATTGGAAGGCCACGAAGCAACCTACTATCACTATATCTACCACCGAAGCTAAGCTGCTTGGTTTGTTAGACGCTGCACGCTCGCTATAGTAGTAGAACAGGTTCCTCGAGCGAATCGCATTCAAACCAAGCTATATTATCACCCTTCGATACGATAACTAGCAGACCGTCACGTTATTGACCTCCGAGCACGCCAAAATCGATACGAAGCTTCGTCATGTCGATATATATAGGCACTGGTTAAGGCAAGAGGTCAGCAAAGGTCGAATCAGCATTAAATGGGTTCTAACCGCCCGAATAGCAGCAGATAGTCTCACAAAGCTTCTACCACGACAGAAGTATAACGAATTCGTCAAAATAATGCGAATAGAGGATATACAACACCTCATTAAGAGATAAATAAGAGCAAAGAGAGGCCCTACTGCAAGGAATCAGCGCTCAGCTCATTGAATTCAACATTAGCGAGGCTATTCAACACTCGCTAATCGCTGAGGGGGTATGTCGGAACAGAAGCAGTAGTAGACCCTGGGGAACGGGGATACTATAGACCCGCATATATTAGTCATTATTATGCCCACATAAATTGCCAGATAGGGGCTTTATAGCAATATAGACTTGTTGATATCTAATTGGTGCACCATGCATTTTGACTAAGCAGTAATTCCGTCTGTTATGAGCCCGAATCGCTAGTAAAGAGGGTGATATTCGTTAATTGAATTAAATTAATGCTATACGTAAGGCTACGCCGCGGTAGCTAACTGGCCTAACGACCTCTTACCCCTTATTTACCTTCCTATCGATCGAAACGACTGCAACCGAAGAGTGCGATAGTATAGAGTTAACTGTTGTCTCCGCTATGAAGGGCGATAAACTAAAGGACCTAGTGCATTAGAGGAATTAGTTCGCACGAATCAAGATATATGCACGCTAGAAGGAGGTATAGGAGCTTATAAACCCCTATATCGAAGAAGAGTATCTTAAGTAACCGATTCGCAAGCTAAGAAGGCCTTAATACCCCGAAGGAGGCACCGAAATAGCGAAGCGAGAATAGAGAGATCGTATAGATATCTATAAACTCGACCTATCCGATTAGGAGTAATAGAATAAGGCCCTTAACGCTATTAACGAATAGATCATCACTAATTTAGACCTAATCTACTATACCTCTATACTAAACTACGAGACCCTATACGAACGCCTTGTGTTTCTCTATACTCGATTTAGTAGATTAATAGCAGCAGAGGAGGATATTCGTGCGTAGTGGAAGCGAGTATTAGCATCACTACTAAAGAGAGGTATTAACATTAATTAGTAGATTAACGAATAGGATTCACTAAGAGAGTAAGGTGTTAGCTTAGGCCTACTAGAGATAAAAAGCGCTAATAAGGATTTTCTCCGTACTATTAAGGATATACTCCCTATATAGTAGTAGCTGAAATTCGAAGCTATCGTACTATACTAGGAGGAATAGGATATACGCGATTTAATCGAAAACTTTAGAGGAACATATCGTGAGCTATATCCTTAGAGAACGAGCGGAAGCACTAGCACGATTTTAAAAGTATCCTTTTCGACGCTATAAGGCTTCGACGAAGCTAAAGCAGAGTAACTATAGGAATAATAGCCGTAGTAACCGCCACGAGAGCGTTCCTTACTACCTATCCCTAAGCGTTAGTGCCCTTATAGTGATAAGCGTTATAAGCTATAGGACTACTAGGCTATTAATAGAGAGGCTTTTCCTAATAAGCCCTTCTCTAAGTAGAAAGCGAAGCGTGTGGAAGAACGTCTAGCAAAAGATAACGCCTAGAAGGCCTAGATAGAGAAGGTTATAAAGGAATATAATAAGAAGAACAACACTACTAAAATAGCTAATATCACCTAGCTATATAGCTCCTTCTTCACTACTAGCCTTCTAAGGAATCAGGTCTATCAGAGCATTAAAGCGAATAATAGTAATAATACTCGATATAGATAGTTCCTCGATACTACATTATTAGTGTATATATGCAACTAGAGGGACCTATTTACTATATTCGAACTGATTAAAGAAGGCCTAAAGATAGGTGATTTAGTTATAGAAGCGAAAGGGATTAGAAGCGCGATAATAACAGGAGTAGGCCCTGATAGCTCTACTAGACTAATCTAGCTTAGTAATATCGTGTATTCGCCTCACTTCTATGCTAATTTAATATCGTACGTAGCCCTAAAGGCGAAGAGTGTTCGATAGGATAAGAATACCGAATATATTAAGGATTCTAGTAGCGAGCTAGTTATTAGTGTGCGTCTCATAAAGCTATTAAATATATAGGCATTTGATTAACTAGAGAAGAATCCTAAGCATAAACCTCCACTATATACGCATGCAGTGCGTATATTAGTGAAACCGCTAATTTCAGAGGCCTTAGCAGATCGTTAGTACCGCCGATTAGTATACGTATCCACTCGTGTAATAAAGAAGACTACTAAAATAATAGATAGTGTTAAAATTAACGAAGATCTACTAGAAACAGAGGAAGAAGGAGAGCTTTACTAGGTATGTAATCTCTCGTATGCACCAAGATAGATCTCACGACGACTAATTAGCTAAACCTTTAGAAGATACGGCCGAATTCACTTCGATCTAGTCTAATTTCCACCTAGATATAACCGACACTAATAGATAACGCATTTCTATATAGAAGGCATCTGATTTTACTAGATATATACGCATAAAGCGAGGTTATAGTGTAGAGATACTATAAGGAAGTTTATCGCTCTTATCAAAAACTAGTGGAACATACTAATTAAAGCGTTTCACTATAACAACGAATAGGCTACTAGAGATAAAGTCGAAGGCTTCCTAAGCAATATTAGCATCGTTATATCGCATAGTATTCCCTATCACTCTAAGCAGAATAGCCCTGCTAAACGTTCGGGAGGAGTAATTTTAACTATAACGAGACATCTTCAAATCGAAAGTAAGCTACTAAAGCAACTATAGCCTAAGATAGTTAGCGCTACTATGTAGATTCTAAACCGAATCCCTACTCACCTAAAGGAGGAGAATCGCTAGATTATACCGTAGGATAAAGCTCGAAGGGATTTCGGCGGCGAAAGGATAAAGAAAGCTAACCTAGCTAACCTACGTGTGTATAGCTCGCTATTGTACTACCGGATTCGTAATATCCCGAAGCTTCAAAAGACTACTCCACGCGCTGAAATAGGTTTCCTCGTTAATTATGTTACATCGAATATATAGAAGATCTAGTTCCCTACAAGAAGAAAGATAGAGGTCGTGAGAGATACACGCTTCGACGAATCGAGGAAATAGAGGCCTAATATAGAGTATTAGGAAGAGAGAGCTCTCCCTAAGCCTAAGCCGACGATTTTAACCGAAGACGAGTAGCGAGAGGTAATCCACGAGGAAATTAGGTTGCCTACTAAATTAGTCAACCGGAATATATAGGAGGATATGCACGAAGGCTAGCACGAAGGCTAGCAGGAAGGCTAGCATAAAGCTATCCTACTAGATAAAGAAATAGTGACACCTTAGGGGGTAGATGCATTATCACCGATCACCCCGGAACCTAACGAGGGAGGCTACCTACTAGTAGACTAAGCTCCTCCGAATAATATCCTACCTAGATCGTTTCTAGTAGAAGAGCCATCATAATTACCGCCGAGTCCGCCGGACGAATAGATTACTATACAATTTAGCCCTACCGCTATTTAGGGGGTGAACTAGCAGATAATACCCTAGCCTAGAGGTTAGATCACCTATAAGGAGGACGACTAGCCGATAGAGCTAAATCTACCACCCGAAGGCCTTACCGAAGAAGTCACTCCTACCGACGAAACCGATCAACCTAATACACTATCCGATAGCGAATAGTAGCTACACGCAGAGCTTCACACACGAAGGAATAACGGTATCGATATAGCTAATATTATCGAGGGAAGTAGGAGAAGAAGGCTACGAGAGGATCCTAATTATTATGCGTATATAATAACTGTGCCGATAGAAGAAGATCCACTAGAGCTACTACGCACATTCGCCGTAGCGCTATATATAGAGAAGCCGATATAGCGTTATAGAGACGATCTACCACCTATACCTAATAGCTATAGGAACATATTAAAGCACCCGATAGCCGAAGGCTTTCTAGCCGCCTACGCGAAGGAGATACGATTATTATAAGAGAAATCAACGTTTACCGTCACTAATCGACCGAAGGATATATCGAAGTAGATCCTGCTACTCTGATAGGTATTTATATACAAATTCGACTAGGATAGCTATTTACTAAAGCTAAAAGCACGTATCTATATAAGAGGAGACCTCGAAACGATATCTCCTAAAGACAAAAGGGCTATAACACTCGTAGCGAGAGCAGCAAGGCTTATCTTCGCCTTAGTTATAGTATTTAACCTTGATCTACGCTAACGAGATATAGTTACCGCGTTCCTAAATAGCCCGCTACCTACTAAAACGTACACGTTAATGCCCGAAGGATTTTAATAGCTAGGGATGTGTTAGAAGCTTAATCGTGCGTTATATAGTCTACGCGTTTTACTAAAGCTTTAGTAATAGGAAGCAACGAAGGTTTTAATAAAGCTTAGGCTTACACTAGTTCTAGAAGACCCCTACGTCTTTATTATATACGGTATCATCGTCTTCTTCTATGTTAACGACTTTATTATTGCAAGCTTCCCTATACCGGCAATACGAGAGAAAGCCCACTAGCTTAAGAAGGATCTAGAGGCACACTAGGAGCTTATAGACTATAGTGAAGTAGAGTGGTTTCTAAACATTCGAATTATAAGAGATCGGTAGTAGCGAAAGCTTTAGCTTTACTAAGACGCTTATATCACTAGCATAGCTACTCGATACTATTTAACCGATCGTGCACCTATCTATACACTACTCCCTATAGAAGAAATGAAGCTATTCGATAGCATAGTATCACTAGCGGAAATTAAACTATATTAGGGCAAGGTTAGTTCAGTCTAATACCCTATAACGATAACAAGACTAGATATAGCAAAGGCAGCCTCGAAGCTCTTATAGTTCCTTCGAAACCCCGGCCTATAGCACTAACGAGCCGTTAATAGAGTAATCTGCTACCTATACACCACACGTTACCTAGCACTATAGTATAGGGATAAGGGAGATATAGAATCGGTTGAACTAGCAAGTGATGTATCCTTCGCTGATAATAAGGATCGGCGAAGCTCTGCAGGATATATCTGTCAGGTTTATAGAGGCCCAGTCGATTAGAAGGCCACGAAGCAACCCACTGTCACCATATCCACCACCGAAGCTAAGCTGCTTGGTTTGTTAGACGCTATACGCTCGCTACAGTGGTAGAACAGGTTCCTCGAGCGAATCGCATTCAAACCAAGCCATATTATCACCCTTCGATGCGATAACCAGCAGACCGTCACGTTATTGACCTCCGAGCACGCCAAAATCGATACGAAGCTTCGTCATGTCGATATACATGGGCACTAGTTGAGGCAAGAGGTCAGCAAAGGTCGAATCAGCATCAAATGGGTTCCAACCGCCCGAATGGCAGCAGATGGTCTCACAAAGCTTCTACCACGACAGAAGCATGACGAATTCGTCAAAATGATGCGAATGGAGGATATACAACACCTCATTGAGAGATAAATGAGAGCAAAGAGAGGCCCTGCTGCAAGGAATCAGCGCTCAGCTCATTGAATTCAACATTGGCGAGGCTATTCAACACTCGCTAATCGCTGAGGGGGTGTGTCGGAACAGAAGCAGCAGTGGACCCCGGGGAACGGGGATACTATAGACCCGCATGTATTAGTCATTATTATGCCCACATAAATTGCCAGATAGGGGCTTTATAGCAATGTAGACTTGTTGACATCCAATTGGTGCACCATGCATTTTGACTAAGCAGTAATTCCGTCTTCAGGCAGGAACCAAGGCATCCAGGCCACCAACTCCTCCACTTCCATGGAGGGAATCTGGAGTCCGCGGGGAGGTCCACTTAATTAGAGAAAACAAAGAATTATTATCATTACAGAGTAGTAGGAGAGTACTAGCTCAGAATATACTCAACTGATTAAATCTGCATTTGTTCCAGCCTTGTGCGACCAGCCTGCTACACTCGAGGAACACAGCAGAATACATCGAGCCTCTAGGACAGCCACATTCCCCCTCGCGGCTGGGGATTTGCCTTCACCCGGCGAATATCTCCCTTCGCCCCCCGAGTTCTTCAGTGCAACCGTTTGTGTCAATTCTTAGTCCTACCTGTTTCCAGACAATACCCAGGGGGTCCCTAGACTTGACCTGATAGATTTCAGGGGTGGAAGGATAACTGCATTGAGCCCTGAATACTAATTGATAGCGAGCCAAGGATTGGAAAGTCAGCCACGTCGATCAAACGCGGTTATGCCCCTCGTCCCCCACGTCTGCTGATTTTCAGAGTTTTCTAGTGTGTTGAGCCGGGAAAGGTAAACTGATAACTCAACAGAGAGAAAATAGAGAATAGACGGCGTCGCCGGGTAGCACGGGTGGCGCCAGACTACACTCAACCGGCGGTCGACAGTAGGAGTTCGAGATGAGGCCATAATTCATCGTTCATATTCCGTAGTTCGGATGCGGAGTTGATTGTCACACGCTCAACTCCGAACCGGTAACTTTTGTCTTGGGAGTCTATAACAAAACCTTACTCTGTTTATTTTAAACATGGTACGAATTATGTGTTACACGCATACTCAATGCATGTACAAAGTATAGACCGGCTAACTAATCGGCGCGCCCGAGAGCGCATCCCTTTTCACAGTGCATGTAGAGCACATGTAAAACTCTCAATTGCTCTGACCGGAGGTGATAAACTTCTGATATCAAGTAACATTGTTTGCTAGGTCGATCCCTTGCGAGCGCGTGGCGTCTGCGATGCGATCTTGTCGATCACTCGATAATTCGGGGATTCGATGCAGTACGATGGCCATGTGCAAGTAAGATGCAAGGTCGCACTTCTCTCTATCTCGCCCTCGAATACCGATTACATATTTCTGATCTCTGGACTCTCTGAGTCTGGAACCCATTGGCCTTGTGCCGATAGTCGTTTCCGGAAGACAACGCTGGGGTCCACCCCTTGGTGGATCAGCCAAACTTTGTTCTCGGATTGTGCTCCATCATGGGGTCAAAGGGGAAACTGCTCGGAAATCGAGCGATATTGGGGTCGGAACAATAATGTCAGTGTCAGAAATACCGCACACACCGGAGAGGGAGAGGCCAAAGGCAGCCTGCAAGGGATTGGGATCAGCCCTTGATGCCTCATGTGGCGGACTACAACGCTTTGACATCCTTGGATACTGTCTTCTGGAAAGGTGACCGCAAGGCGACCCTAGGGCAAACCCAGAGCGGTAGATATCAGGATGCGAAGAGACAAATCAGCTTGGGGGTTGGTGTGAGTGAAAACCAGAATCAGACAATCGACACACGACGCCCAGAGTAGTGAAGTAACCGCACCCCGGGGGGTCGGAACAAGACTTCTGGACCCCTGCACGGATGACGATCGCCGCGACGCCACGCCCGTAAGTGTACCTAAGCAGCAGCATCATCAGACAGCAAAGCAACGGACGGGTGGTACCTGGTCCTGAATCTCGCCCGGCTGGCCTGGTCTTTGAAAGTCCGCCTGGACGAACCACGGCCGTTGCGCCCGGTGTGATAGGCTGGGATAGCCTGGAATGCCCCTACGCCCCGAGCGCCTTGACGTCACTTGGAGATCGTATCCTTGGCCCGAGGGCGATCACGAATCCTGGCGCAACCAAGCCAAGTGTGTTGTCGTTTACTCTTGTTTGGCCATGCTAATCGGCTTAGTCGGCTCGAACAGATTTTGCGCTGGGGTGTCTTGCCTGCGTCATTTTTGTTGGGTAATTGTTTTCCGGTTGATGTCCCCTCGATCTGCGATGGGGAACCATGCGATCCGGGGACTGGCAAATCTTCCCGACTCCTTGCATCGTGGGGCGCCATATGATTCTTTTTGATATCCCAATTCATCGAGTCTGGTCTGGTTCTGGTTAGCAACAGTAGTTTCAACGTTGCATGCATCCAGGAAATAGAACATGGAGTAGAAATCAAATACTGTGCCGAAATCTCTCCTCCATGTCCCAATGCGGCCATTCCGACTTTTATGAGACCCCAAAACGGCGTCCTCGGACCTCGCCCGAAGGAGTCAACGAACAATTCGATTACCGGGAAGCCATAGCATCGGCCCTTCGGTCATCGTGGGCTCACAAGTGGAGCCGAATAACCAATTGCGGTCTGTGTAGGGCCGTGGGGCAGGTCTCTTTCCGGAGAGTTATCTGGTGGCTTTGGAAAGCTGAAGTTTGATGCGTGAATCAGGGCTTTGCGCCACAAGGATTGAGAGGCTTTGCGCACTGTAGATCTTTTGTAATCATGCAGGATAAATGATCTCGTGCATCATCTGTGAGATCTGAGCAGAAATCGCCTCATTATTGCAGGCCAAAAAGTTCTTTCTGGGGTTGGAGTTGGAGTTGGAGTAGGCCCGCATCAAAAAGTGGGTATAGTTCTGTACAGTACAAGTGTTGGCCCACGGGGAATCGATGAGTCGGCATCCCGCATCTCACTCGGTGAACCCAAAGAGAAACTCCATGGCGAAGAGTCTGGAGTAAGTGTGGTCCATCCTGGAGTACAAGGAATCAGAATCTGGGGCGCATACTGATTTCCACCAAGCGAGCAGAGTAGGAGGAAGAATAGTGGATGGCCCAAGGAATGCCCGGCCGCATTTGACGGCGGCGGTTGTCCTGTTGCATCGCACCTTCCCCGTTGTATTTCGTACTTTCCTCTTTGGAGCCAGCAGGAAAATAACGATTAAATCATTCTTCGTACTTATTTGGGTCCGCCTGCCCTTTCCCGCCCCTCCCCTGTCTACTTCCCTGCCTTCCCTGCCTTCCCTGCTTGTTGCTTTGTATCCTCCCACTTCCCCCCGCTCTACTCACCTTCTTTCATCTTCCTTGCTCCCTTGCTCTACTTCCACTACACCTTCTTTCACTGTCCTTCCCCGGATTTTCCAATCTTCGCACTTTTGTGAACTGGTGAATCTTATCGCTGTACCCAACCTAGTTCAACTGTGAGTGACCATTGACATTATATACGTCTCCACCCAGGTCAAAGAACCAACTAACATCCCTCTTCCTTCCAGAAATTTATCAGCATGGCGAGCGCCCCAGAAAAGCTGGGAGATGGCCGCGATGCGGTGACATCGGAGGCCTCGAGTGCTACCCAGCAAGAGATCTTCGACCCCAGCCTGAATGAGAAGCTGGACCAGAAGGATGCACAGCTTGAAAATACCGTCGCTTCGGATCGAGTCGAGCTCACGGAGGATATGTGCTACGACAAGCTCGGATACTCCTTCAGCGAGAAACGCAAGTGGTTGATCATTAGTGTCATCTTCTTGGTCCAGACTTCTATGAATTTCAACACCTCCTTGTACTCCAACGGCCTGGGGGGGATTTCCGAGGAGTTTGGTGTTTCCAAGCAGGCCGCTCGCTGTGGTGCAATGATTTTCCTGGTCTTGTACGCTTTCGGTTGTGAGTTGTGGGCACCATGGAGTGAGGAACTCGGACGCAAGCCCATCCTCCAGGCCTCGCTATTCCTCGTCAATATTTTCCAATTGCCAGTGGCTCTCGCACCAAACTTTGCTTCTGTCATGGTTGGCCGTGCTCTGGGTGGTCTCTCCTCGGCTGGAGGTTCCGTCACCTTGGGTATGATTGCAGATCTTTGGGAGGCTGATACACAGCAGTACGCTGTGGCTGCCGTCGTCTTTTCCTCCGTTGGTGGTTCTGTTTTGGGCCCCGTGGTTGGTGGATTTGTGGAAGCCTTCCTCCCCTGGCGCTGGAGCATTTGGATCCAGTTGATCTTCGGTGGCTTCGTTCAGATCATGCACTTCCTGCTTGTTCCCGAGACCCGTACCACCGTGATGATGGACCGAATCGCAAAGCAAATGCGCGAGAGCGGCGAGAAGCCGAACATCTACGGCCCTACCGAGGGCATGTCATTCCGCGAACGCTTCCCGCCCCGTGAGCTCATGGCTACCTGGATCCGCCCCTTCCGCATGTTCCTCACCGAGCCCATTGTATTGACCCTGTCTCTGTTGAGTGGCTTCAGTGATGCTCTGATTTTCATGTTTGTGCAGTCCCTATCACTGGTCTATGGTCAGTGGGGATTCAACACTTGGCAGAAGGGTTTGGCCTTCATTCCTATTCTGGTCGGCTACTTCATTGCCTGGATTTCGTGGTTCCCGGTCATCAAGCGGAACGTGAAGGAACGCCGGGACCATCCTGACAGTGAACGCGCCCAATATGAGTCTCGTCTGTGGTGGCTGCTGTACACCGTTCCCTGCTTGCCTATCGGATTGATTGGCTTTGCCTGGACTAGCTTGCCTCAATGCCACTGGATTGGCTCCATGATCTTTGCTGCCATCATTGGTATCGCCAACTACGCCATCTACATGGCCACAATTGATTATATGATTTGTGCCTACGGACCATACTCTGCATCCGCTACTGGTGGTAATGGTTGGTCTCGAGACTTTTTGGCTGGTGTCCTCACCATCCCCGCTACTCCGTTCTTCGAGAGTAAGTGATCTCTTTTCCGGTTCCTTTGCGATTTGACTAACGTGATCTTTCTTTTGTAGACATCGGTGGCAAGTACCACCTCGAATATGCTTCCACTATTCTTTGTACGTCCACTTCCCATTCCAACTCTCCCTGTGAATCCTCAACTGACCAAAACTTCTAGTCGGTATCTCGGTGCCACTGGTCATTGCCGTCTACGTGATTTACTGGAAGGGTCCTGTCCTGCGCAAGCGCTCTCCCTTCGCCCAGCAGCTTGAGGAAGCCCGCCACGACATGGCCATTCAGGGCCGTCGCGTTTCCAAGGTCCCTGAGGCGTCGCGTGCCAACTCATATGCCCGGTCTCAGCAGGATCTCCGCATCCGGCAAACCATGGGCAGCCGCCCCGGTTCGCGTGTCACCTCCCGCGCCAACTCTCGTGTCAACTCGCGCCGCAACAGCTTGGTCGGAGGAGTTTAAACAAAACACCCTTTTTTCAGTCTCGAACTGAGACTGATACCGATATCGAGTAGTATCAGACTATTTCCTGATGCATGTGTACTGAATGTGCACTCGCAAGAATGGCCAATGGCCGACGGCAACAGCCAAAATTTGGGACTTGTTGCCCTTGGATTTATGGGCAATATCACATCTTCTATTCTCTGTGCATGTCTTTTCAACCGCATGGATCCTTTGCGCTGGGCGTGGTGGACTCTTAATTAATTTTGTTGGTTATGGGAGGGGGACAAGATTGGAATTCGATATGGCTCGCAGGCACGCATCTTCTATGTGTGCGCCTGCACCACCACTACCTGGTGGCCGTTTGACTGAGTTACTGGCTTGGTTCTTGATTTGCTTGTGCAAGTTGTGCTATTCGCAAAAGTGTGTGGCTGGAGGAATTTGTCGGTTGTCTGTTGTTGATGTTATGACCGGTTACTGGCTTTTGTGGCGAACTCGATCGATGCTTGTTACGAATTCTATGGTATAGCTGATTACCCCCAATGCATTTGATTATCCCCCGTGATATTTTGTGCCTTAATTGACTACATAACCTGTAACAGTAGTGAGCGTCTCATGCTCAAATCTCAAGCTTCCTGCATAGATTTTGGCAAGGCAACTGGACAACATTCCAGTCTGATCGACATCATGCATACATCTATCCCCCGCTTCATCTTCCTCGGACTTGTCGATCTGGTTGACGATCACTGCGGAGATACTCGCGTGGTTCATGATGACCAGCGGGGGAGGGTCCTGCAAGCCATCCATCTTCCAGATGCCCCTTGCTCCTTTCCATTTTCCCCAAAGTGGTAGATCGACGGATGAGGCGAGACTTCACTGGATGAATGGTAAGGTAGTATTGTCTACCCTTCGCTGGAATTCTGGGGCTGGTGAAGCCTAATGTTCTCCGTTTTCGGCGATTGACTCCCGAATGGGAGTTTGGAGCTTGATGGGCTGTATAACCTGTGATGTGGGATCTCCTTTGATATTTCTTGCTCGGGTTGCATCGAAGTCTGTGCATCTAGTAGTATAGGACTTTTTGGAGCTTATCATGAACTATTGAATGGTATTTTTGTGAGTAGGCTGGCCTGCCGCTCGGTAGAACCCAATGACCATGAACAATGAAGCCCAGAAAAGTCTACTTTGATGTGAAGTTCCATTATGGATTTACAATTTGGCCTATTCATATGGTATAAGAACTAATATTCAATGGGTGTACTGTAATGATTGATACCTAATATCTAGATCATTGACTTAGAATAGACCTCCCTTGTCCAGAACCCACGGTATGTAGGAGGTTTGATAGTTACTATGTATGAGACTCGGCGATAAGATAGGCCTGGTCCGTGCGCCGAAGAGCTCTCCCCGTCAGCAAACAATCATCATTCGAATCAGCGACCGCAGCTGAGACATCCTCGGCTTGAACCCACGACAATGAGCAGCTACCCCGCTTTTCGTCTCTGTGGGAGACTACTCCGACCAGCACCTGTCTTCTCAGCATCCAGGATAGCTCCATTGACCCTTCGTCCGACACCAGTAAACCAGATACGCATGGCGACCAACACGGTCGAGCCGCGCTTCGCCGAGGGAGAAGATGCGGCACAGTTAGGCCCCGACATGCAGACACTACTGCTGGAGCAGGGCTGGGCCCTGGATACTGATGGAATGGGTGTCACCAAGACATTCTATTTTAAGAGTTATTTCAAAGCAGTGGTGAGTACAGGTACCGCTGTTCTACTTATTCCATGCAATAATATGCGCTCTATACTCCGACAATCCGCGGTGGACAGTTTCGAACATATTACTCAAGGCTAACTGAATCATTCCGATCAGTCATTCGTCAATCTCATCGCCTCCGAAAGCTCAGTGAAGAAACACCACCCCACCATGACTGTGGTAAGCTTCGAGAAAAGGAGAAGAAGGCGTTCGAGAGAAAAAAAAAAAAGAAGAAAAGCTAATACTAATTGGTTCCTAGCGGTTCGGCTCCGTCGATGTCCACTGGACGACACATCACCCACGAGGCCTTACCCAGAAGGATATCGCGATGGCTCGGCATTGCGATAATGGCGCCGGTCTGATGGGTGCCGTCAAGTCCGGACAGGGATTGAAATGCGGGCCGGGGCCTTAGTCGGTTTCAATTAGACTAGTTTGTATCGAGAATTGAATCCAGTCCCTGGTGACGCGAGATCTCCGATTATTATTTTCTGACGGGGAAGAAAAAGTGGCATGATGTTTTACCGAAAGTGGAAAGTTTGAAACTTTGCACAGGTTGCAGGTGGAGCGAAACGGTTGAGCTCCACTTAAGAAAAGGGGGAAGTGAGAGGGAAGAACTTAATAACAGTAGTGCATAGTTTAACGTTGTTAATAAAGATCGCTTAACTTAGCTGGATTTCTTATACTTTTCATTTCAGCTAACTAATCTTTATACTATAGTAATCATTCAATAGCAGGCATGTATGCCAACGAGCGTACTTTGATCTGTATAGTCGTGATTTCCATCTAACTTACATGATCCCTTCCATCCGATCTCCAATACGATCGAATTTCATCATTTCATGCTCCTTCATCTTCATGTCAGCTTATGTATGTACCTCGCTCTCTCATACCCTATTAGGGCATTGCTGTGGGGCTTATTGATCTGAATCCTTTGATCCCATGACACTCGTTCCATTCTGTTTATTCCATTAGCTAACTGTCTGATTCTCTATGTTAATGATATCTTTCCATCTGATTTTTCTTCGGCCTGCTATGACCCCATGAAAGGGATAAATAGCAGCATTGTTCCATAGCTAGTGTGGAATTCTCACATAAAACCAGGTAGGTTTGTCTTCGTTTGCTCGCCTATCTCACCTAGGTAGCCAGCAAACGATAGTCATACATCGGATAACTGTGGCTTTTGCTTCGAATTCATCCGGACAATCACAAACAACCTATTCACAACCTTGGCACGAGCTACTTACCACTCCTGAAAATACAATGGTCAGGAAAATGAAACGACACGGAATGAGCCAGTTTTAATGTGTTTACTGTTTTACTTTCGTGGGTAGAAGTTGAAACTGACTTTGATGATCCCAAAAGAGAAGTTGAGCTTAACTCACTAGTCTCGTTCGGAACTGCAACCAGAACCTTTCATTGGCAGTCATCGAGGCCCTCATTCTACATAAGCCCTAACGAGTTAGACTAAAATCTACATAGTGCTCAGAGATGCGCCCGGCTGAGGTTCAGCTCTGGAGCATAACGTAAGCGAGTCGACTGATGGCGCGAAAAGACCACGCTAAATGGCCAACTTCTGATAAAGTGATGAACTTCGAGACCGTGCGAGCTGTGCTCGTAGACGCCCCTCCGCTAGCGTGCCCGCTAGTGCGAGAGCCTCAGAGCGGGCAGATCGCATTTATAGTAGACGTCGAGGTCGCAGCTGCTCGTTCAAAAACTAACGACAAATACTCGTACCATTCATACTGAAGAATACTGATTCGAGGAAACAATGGCACCTCAAGTTCCATCCAATCCAGATGAGGTGATGGTCATCCGAAATGTCACGCCTGAGATTGTGACGTTGAGCCTGCCTTTTTCACCCTTTGGTGGTGTTAAGTTCGGAGGCCGTGGGACTCTAGGTATGCGTTTCGTTTTCCTGATTAACCTATGCTACCTGGAGATGGGTGTGAAATCCCGAAACTAAACATTGCCGGTGCGTTGATAGTTCGCCTGACTACCGGGTCTATCGCAGTCTTCTCTCCCGTTCCTCTTACAGCTCGAGTGCACGAGGCAATTGCCAACTTAGGCGGGGAAATCAAGTATATTGCAGCATTAAACATTGAACACCACCTAAACCTCACCCAATGGACAACCGCATTCCCCAGTGCCGCCATCATCGCACCCGAAGGCCTCTGGGAGAAACGACAAGCCGTCCCAGAGTTCAAAGATACACCCTTTGAACACATATTCCGCGCCGATGCACATCTGAAGATATCAGAGGAATTCGACAACGAATTTATAGTGGAATACGTCCACAGTCATCAATCGAAGGAACTAGTCTTCTTGCACAAGCCCTCCAAGACGGTTATCGAGGCTGATCTAGTTCTGAACTTGCCAGCCACGGAGCAATATTCACGAACAGGCGAAAGTGCAACATCTGGCCTCCTGAATAAATTACTGAAGCCTCTGGCGTCGACGGAAATGTCAGCATTTTGGCAGAAAAAGTTCGTGTGGCATGTTTCCTCTATGGCAGATCGCAAGGGCTTCAGCGACTCGGTTCAGCGGATTAAGGCCTGGGAATTTGATCGCATCATTCCCTGCCATGGGGATGTTATCGAGCATGATGCCCATCAAGTGTTCCTGAGTGTGATGGCGCCGTTTATTAATTGATTGTTACTTCTTCTATCTGGAGATTTTCTGGATGAACGTTGTCGTGCTAAACTTGGGTCCCACTGCTTGAATTCATCCTGGGCTATGAGCTATATTATGCCCATTTATGGAGTTGTTAGGAAGCAGAATAGCCAGTACACAGCTCTCAGCTCTATGTTGTTAATACAGTCTCCTTTTTGCATGCAACGAGGGTTCGATGACTAGAGTCTCCTCCCTCAGACCGATTATTGCATTTGTATGCGCGAACGCGACAAAGGGTAGAGAGAACCTTGACTGCCTCTGAATCTCTGGCAAATTAACCAATATCCAGAACTATACCCGTTGCCCATTTGAGATGCAATCTGATGCCTTCACTGTCAGGTCCACTATTTATGCCACATTCCAATTCTGAAGGAATATCTCACAGGAAAGAAATCTGCTGTGGCACCTGTCATAGTCTCATAGAGCGCACGCTAAAAGTGGTCGAGAGGCACAATAATAGCCGAAGCTTAACCTCAATAGGAATGTTTGCCTGATAATTCAGGTACATGACGGTCGCTGACCCGATGCTTGATTTTTAGGGCTTTTGAACATTTGGCGAGCTCGAAACTCTTTTTCTTTGGAGATAACTCCCACCGATGGGCGAAATGTTGAAAGGTTGAAAATATTACGGAGACCCTGTCAAAATTGACCGACTTGATGCATCACACTTCCAAGTCGTTGGATTGAAGATCGTCCCCACTGACTAGCGAAGACAAATGAGGATTACCGATCACAGGGGAATCGGACAAAGAACGATGGGCGGGGAAACTCCGTATGGTTCCGTCCAGCTGTTAGCTGTTCTCCTGTTAGCCGGGTCTAGCTTATCCTAGCTTGGGATAGCTCGGCATCTTCGGTTGTGATGTTGGGAAGGATTCCAATCTGTTCTGCCTGGAGATGGTTATATTGGCTATGCATTGTGACTCAAGTATGCAGTTATTTCAACTCGAGTTACTATTCACTAAACGGAAGATTATCCAGGGGTCACTATGGGATATACATATTCGAAGTATTCCAGTATCTCACGAGCATACTGTCATTACTGGACTAAATAGCTTCCCTTCCCGTCTGACAGGAGGACCGACCTTCTAAGAATAATCCAACACTCTAGAAGTAATAATTGCATGTATACCACTCTAAAAATTCAAAAACTAGCTTTTTTCTTCTTTTCTTCTGTGCGACTCCAGATGTACTCCATAAAGTCAAAAAAAGTACCAAAAAGAAAAGAAAAGAAACCTGGTTTTCGAGGGGAAATTACCATGTTCTGGGCCACTCAGGGGCACCCAACTTTTCCTTAGCGGCCTCATTTTTATGCACATCGCATCACCTCAGGACTGAGGACTCGACGTTCGTTTTGATTTTGGGGCCCGCTCGAATCCTTTCATTCTCACACTCCCCCCCCCCCCCCACTGTCGACCTCTCGAGTCCAATTCTTGTCTTTCTTCCCGTCACTCTTTTAACCTTCTTTATTTCGAATTGCGCCCGACTCCTGCCATTCCTTTCCATCGTGCCAATTCTCAATCGTGCATGACGTTGCGAAACGGCCGTGCAGCCGCGCCCACGTTCTTCGCCGATGATCCTTACCTTCTAAGAAACTCGACCCCGTTCCCCTTTTCCCTATCAATCGCGACTCTTGACGTCGGCAATGGTTTGGTGAATGCCGTCGCCAGTGCAGACCATCGTGAGGGTCAACAATGTCCTCCCCTATAATGAGTGACCCGCCGCAGCCATCCCCGTCCTTTGGCGAGCGCAGAGGTCATCATTTGGCCCCATTGCAGACCAATTTCAGCCGACCCACGGCCAATTCGTCCAAAACAACGTCCTCGCGATTGCAGCGCCCCCGGCCGACCGATTACCCCAGCACCAATGGCTCCGAGAACCCCGTGCCGCTCCAAAGTCCCGTCAAGCGACAATCGTCCAAGTCGAGCCTGCGCAGTCTTTTTGCTCGCGATAAATCCCAGCGTGCGGCAGCAGCTCCCGATGCCAAATTGGCCGAGATTGAGGAAAACCAACCGCCGGCCAATGCAGACCCCACGGAAACGACTCAAACAGTGACGGTGGCAGAGAACCCCTTGTCGCCATCATTGGCCAGCCCTCGAACTGTCGTGTCCACCCCGACATTGACCTCTCCGACCACCCCGCGAGCTCGGACAACATTGAAAACGGCGAGGCCGAGACCAGCAGCGACGGATTCCAAGCCGACTTCGCAGGACCAGTATGGATGGAAACCGCCCCCGCTTTTCCAGGCATACCCTCAATCTTATAAACATGAATGCCTGTCTGCGCCGGCCATGTCTGCGGACGCAATCCTACGTCTTCATGCTACTACAGGGAGATCGATTGCTGAAGTAGCGCCAGATGAAACCGCCGATGCAGCCCGGAAGAAGCGAGAGCAGAAAGAGCGCAAGCATCTTCGGACATTGTCAGGCACGATCAACAAGGTTGAGTGGACGACAAAGATCTATGTTCTCGCTACAGCAGGTTTTATCCTCCAGTACGCCGGTGAAGGGAAGAATGATCGCCTACCGGAGAGTATGTTGCAATTGGGCCCTCAATCAGTAGCATTTGCTAGTGATGCCATTCCTGGGAAGCATTGGGTGCTTCAGGTTTCGCACAAGGCTGCCGCAGAGAACGGGCCAGTGGCTCCCGAATCCGCTAAATCGGGCCGCTTCTCTCGATTCGGGTTTCACCGATCAAATGCAAAGCGGATGGCGAGTAGCTTTCTGATGGTTTTTGATAATCCAGACTCTATGATCTCCTGGCTCACGGCTGTTCGGGCTGAAATTGAAGTCCGTGGGGGTCCCAAGTTCACCGCGGAGAAGCACTCCGATGATGATCAGGGTCCTCAGCTTCGAAGCAAGTCCAGTGCCCGCAATATTGTGAAGAAAGACCCCCATCGTATCTCCAGTCTATTCTTGCAGCCGCAGGGTATTCGCTCACCCGATGAAGAAGACGGTTCATCAGTCGGTGGAATGACCTGGCAGTCTCGACGAAGCTCCTACGTTTCGATGAACCGCCAGTCCATAATTGACTCGCGCTCTGGCTCGGTATCTACAGGCTGGACAGAGGCCACGGGACCCAGCAATGGTTCCGATATTCAATCGTCATCATTCACTTCAGTCAATCCTCCCAACTCACCACCTCAAGACAGCAACCGTCCTTCCGATGAGGTTCGATCGAGGGACGTCGATTCAACCAACACCCGCAGCCCGCCCACATCCAGTCACGGAAATGCCAAACGCCAATCTCTTTATATGTCTGCTAAACTGCAAGACTTTCCTGCCGTTCCTCGCTCTGAAGCGATTCCATGCAGCCAATCCCCACCCAATGTACCCGACTCATTAGTACGCAGTGCTTCCCCACCAGCACCAAACTTTAGCGTTCCTTCATTCAGCAAAAAGTTTGTAGCAAGGCCCGGCCCACCTCCTGTGGCCTCTCCACCCGCACCTCTAGCTGGTGTGCTCCGACGGGGCGAGAGTATTGGAGACTTTAGCATCTCCAGCATCTCCTCCCCTCCGCAGTCTCCTACGTATAGCGTTGCAAGCTCGAAGCAGACCGACTCTCCAGAACCAATACTCATTACGCGAGAACTCAACGGTCGACGCATCCTCCGACCTTCCAACTCCGAGGACGCCTTATCCAGAACCGTGCGCTCATCACAAAACATGGTCAATCTCTCACGCTTACCGCGTTCTACGCCTTCCGAAACCAGCCCTCCGCCATCTCGTCCTCTCAGCATGGTTGGTCGCTCTGGATTAGGGATTCAAATGAATGGCGAGCCACCCGCTCAAAGCTTGCCTGCTGGAGAACCTCTCCCAGTTTTACGCCCTAGAGTGTCCAACATGAACATGGATCAAAACCCGCAGAATATATCCCGCCGCAAGAGCATGCCAGGTTTGATCATTGGGCCTCCAGTGGCACCTCCGCCAAATTGTCCACTTCCTAAAATCCCCTCGCCTATTGCTGCTCAAGCCGCACCGGTCTGGTCGACGAGTCCTCCTCCCGCTCAACCAGCACCGATTTGGTCAACGAGTCCTCCTGCAACTCAGGTAGCACCAGTTTGGTCAACTAGTCCTCCCCCTGGTCAACCCGCACCGGTTTGGTCGACAAGCCCCCCTGCCGATCGGTTCTACCAATCCCAACAAATCCGTGACCATATACAACAAGACCGACGACGAAGCGGTCTCCCACCCATCAATCCTGCACCTGCTAACGGCAAGCCATCAAAGCAAGCTGCACGACAGTCCAGGATGATCCAATGAAACCCATCATGCACACAAGACAGATACGAAACCAAAAATTCCCTTTGACGCCAAAATTCTCCCGCCATGTCCAGCCGTCTTTTCTCATATATTCCGACCACCTACTTACTACTTGACTTCTCATTCGATCTTGTCTTCTTTCTACCTCTATATCCTATTATCCTCCATTACCCCCTTTGAGGATCTCTCACTCCTTGATCCTTGATCTCTCTACCTTATCTCGTGTTTTGTCTTTACTACCCATGTGCATACATCATCTGCATCCAATACCCTGAGCGTCTTTCGCAAGCATATACATACAATCCTGGATCATCTTTTCTTTTTTTTTTTTTTTTTCTTTTCCTTGTTATTTTATTGTTCTAAAATGAGGATACCCGTCTGTTTCATGTATACTGACTGTCAACTTTTTCACTCCCAATGTCGTGACCAATATGTACACAATTACGGCCCGGAGCAGTAAACGATGCTTATACTCTGTACATATGAGCTTCTCCGGTTATACTCGCATTTCTACAGCCAATCACAAATGTGACCAAAGTAAATCTGATAAGCCCTGTGCGTTGTACCTCGGTCGACGTTTTACTTAATAAGGCTAGTCTTATCTTTTAAATGTTCTGTTCATCTTATCATCGTAGTGGTCGGGCCATCGGGCTAGATACATCGCACTGTGATACTCCAGACTAAGGCTAAGGACTCAAGATTGGAACGTGAAGTCCTATTTCGTGATTTTCCCAGACCTGCGGTTTATGATTCCGGCCAATTACCATAACAAACTTGGTCTGAAATTCCGAAGAAAGTCCGGATAGTTGGCTTTTTGTACCATATCTCTGTACCAGCCACGCCCGAAGAAGCCCCGTCGGAGGTGAGACACGCACCGGATCTTCCCGCAAGTAGCTCATAGCTCATTCTTTGGGAGCCAGATCCTGAACTTACCATTCCAAGCTTTTGTCCCTGCATGGAAGACTTGGATTCAGCCTGGCGGGGTCGGAACTGTAACTACCTGGAATTCGCAAGTCCCCAACTGTATTCGTCGCTGAAGCCATAATCTACGGTGCAGGTCCCATTCCCAGCGAATCGGTGGCCACGATAGTCGAAGCTCGGCTGGGCTACAGCTATGGAATTTAAGAGAGCGGGTGCATTTCGGGCGATGATCTTCATTCCCCATGTCCATGGTCCAGGTCCCCGCACTCCGCGTTGTCCAGACCCAGGGGGCTGGATGGATAACTGGGGTCAACGGGGTCACTGCAGGTGCACTCGGTACCTACTTACAAGGTTGGCGCTATGGAGCTATTTCCCCGCTGCAATGGTCTTTGCATGTATCGGCAGATGAAAAATGAAATGTGCCTTACTTCATGGCATGTCCCTGATCATCGAGCATTTCCGGCCTTCAAAAGAAGGTGTTGTATAAATTGCTCCTTTCTCGCCGTATGTCTAGCGATCTCTACCAACTATCCCCAAGACGTCCGCCGTTTCAAGCCTTCGAGATGCCTCGTATTAGTCCTATGTTACTTTTCTTTTCTGTCGCGATTGGCACAGCCTGGAGTGCTCCCACAAACAAGACTCACTGTGGCACCGATTTATGCACCTGGTGGCATGATACGGGCGAAATCAACCAGAACGCCCCTGTTCAACCTGGAAATGTCCGCCAGTCTCATCGATATTCAGTGCATGTTAGCGTTGCGGGCCGCAATGATTTCCTTGATTCCTTCGTCTATGAATCAATTCCTCGCAATGGCAATGGCAGGATCTTTGCTCCGTCTGATGCCCCCGGCAGCAATACGCTTGATAGTTCGGTTGATGATGGGATCTCTATCGAGCCTAGTATCGGGCTTAACATGGCATGGACTCAATTTGAGTATGGTCGGGATGTTGATCTCAAGATCACCACGATTGATGGTTCTTCTCTGGGGGCTCCAGAGGATTTGATCATTCGACCTACTTCTATCAAATACTCTATCTCTTCTTCGTCAAAGGACGGGGGCATTCTCGTCCGGATTCCCTATGATCAGAACGGGCGCAAATTCTCCATTGAATTTAAGAATGATCTCCATACTTTCCGATCTGATGGAAATCACTACGTTTCTTCAGGAGGTGACATTGTGGGCATTGAACCTACCAATGCGCTTGTCATCTTTGCCAGTCCTTTTCTCCCCTCGGACATGATTCCTGCCATGAACTCGGACAATACTAAGACTATGACACCTGGTCCGATCAACAATGGAGACTGGGGTTCCAAGCCCATTCTTTATTTCCCTCCTGGCGTCTACTACATGAACGAAAACACCAACGGCGTCTCTGGAAAACTAGGCTCAAACCATATGATCCTCGATCCGCAGACCTACTGGGTATACCTCGCTCCTGGCGCGTATGTCAAAGGTGCTATTGAGTACACCACGCACGCATCAAAGTTCTATGCCACGGGACATGGTGTTCTTTCGGGGGAGCAGTACGTCTACCAGGCCAACGTGAATGAGGGTTACACTAGCGTGAAGAGTGACCAAACCAGTCTGCGGATGTGGTGGCATAACAGTATCCAGGGTGGCCAGACATGGTTCTGTCATGGCCCAACACTCAATGCGCCCCCCTTCAACACCATGGATTTCAATGGCGATGTGAACAGCATCAGCAGCCGGATCACGGATTATAAACAAGTTGGCGCATATTTCTACCAGACTGATGGCCCGGAAATCTATCCTAACAGTGTCGTCCAAGATGTGTTCTGGCATGTCAATGATGACGCTTTGAAGGTTTACTATAGCGGTGCTTCAGTTTCCCGTGCCACCATCTGGAAGTGTCTGAATGATCCCATCATCCAGATGGGTTGGACTACTCGAAACATCCACGGGATAACCATCGACACACTGAACGTGATTCACACTCGCTATAGGGACTCCAACACCGTT
Organism: Penicillium ochrochloron; assembly: GCA_022985105.1. Lineage (NCBI taxonomy): Eukaryota > Fungi > Ascomycota > Eurotiomycetes > Eurotiales > Aspergillaceae > Penicillium > Penicillium ochrochloron. The sequence continues at coordinate 25,243 of JAAVMA010000046.1, forward strand.
GTTCCAACAGCTATTATTGGCGCATCCCCGTTCTACATGGGCGGCATGACCCCAGATCCAAATCAGTCGATCGGTCTTACAGTGTCGAACCTGGTCTGTGAAGGACCGTGTCCCTCGCTAGTCCGGATTACCCCGCTGCAAAGCTATAAGGATCTTGTCGTGGAGAATGCCGCATTCCCGGATGGCCTCTTGAAGAATTCTATTGGAACCGGCCAGAGTATTATCCCGGCCGTTTCGGGGATAGAGATGGACATGAAGATCACGAATTGGACTGTGGGAGGGGCGAAAGTTACTATGAAGAATTTCCAGGCCGACAGTCTCGGTCAACTGAATATTGATGCCAGTTATTGGGGGGAGTGGAGTATTTCTTGATTGTTTGGAGGCTCCTTACTAAAGATAAATGGATGACACGACAGCATTGTCGTGTGGATCTTGTATACTTCTTTTCGTCAACTTACAGCGTCTCTGGTTCTATTAGATCTCGCTGTTTTTTTCCCTCTATGCTTCTTTCTTCTTTCGCGGATAATCGCTCATTAAACTACAAAAATTTGAATCCTGCTCCTTTGTTTCTGTGCTTCCTATGTGTCGGTACCTCTGACGCATGGAAAATCCTCGGTCTTTGAAATATCGTGGCTTTCGTAGATACTGATCTCACGATGAACTATGCCCATAGGATAAAAGCGAGGCCGAAATCTACAACTTTTTTCAGCGCGACCATAGAAAGGCTGGATGTTATTCGATCATTGCGTAGTATACCGCTGAGATAAGGTAGTCGAATTGATGATAAACCTTTTGAAAAAAGTAATAAAAAAAATAAAAAAAGATACTGATACCTGAGATACCTAGTCAGTCTCCAAACTATTGTATAATTTTTTGATGCTGTCCAGAATTCGACAGAACCCCAGACACGCCTAACTGCTGTTCCATTGATGGATAGTCGGTGGTGTGAGGGAAGCCAAAGCGCGATTATCGTCAGCAGAGAACCTCGGCTAAGTATAGTCCCGAACTCGAGGGGAAAATGCATTTCTTGGGTCCTGGACCCCTCGTCCTGCGATGCTCCACTAGTTGCCGGTTTAGGGCATCGCACATGTCCCGTGATAGTCAGCCACCCCGAAGAAGGTCCGATCCAATAGTAACGCAGCAACCATCGAATCAAAGCTTGGGAGGATTTTAGAACCCAGAGCTCCAGAGGGCCTAGAAGTGAAAAGAGGATGGAAGATGGAGACTTCTTGCGGGGAAATATCATCCACAAATTACTTTCCCCAGATTTCCTTCTCCTTACATCCGCTTTTCTCCTCTGGCAGCCCGTCCATTCCACCAGGTAGATAAATCGACTAGAGATGCCAGCCTCGACGTCTATCCACGCTAATGCAAATGACTTTCTGCCATTTGTCAGCAACAATCGTCCAATGGCGTGCGATAATTGCCGTCGTCGCAAGGTCAAATGCAATCGCAGCGAACCCTGCGAGAAATGCCTCGAGGCCAGCCTGCAATGCAGTTATCACACCGTTCCTCGACGCAAAGGTCCTAAAGGCCGGACGGCTCGAGTTTTGAGTGCGTTGCCGTCTCTTCAAAGCTATGATGAACGCCCCACTTCATCATCCTCGTCGTCGTCGCCATCAACCACCTGTGTCACCCCTCCGATGGCCTGCGATGTGCCTCCCTTGATGGCTTGCCGGCCACAGAGGATATCCTCTACAGTCCTTCTCGCCCATGTCAATGTTTTCTTAAAGCATTTGTACCCGATCATGCCTGTTTTCGATTCCAGTCAGGTTGTCGAGGACTGCGGCCGCGTGGAGACTCTATCCCCATCGCGATACGCCTTCTTGCTAGCCCTCTGTGCTGCGACACATTTGCAGCTGAATCTAGATGCCAGACAAGACGATAGCGGGCTCGCTCATGCCATTGACCATGGCGACATCCTTGTCGCGGAAGCCTTGCGCACACTTCGTGAATTCGACCCGATCGAACATCTCCACATAGACACTGTCCTCTCATCCTTCTTCCTATTTGCCGCATATGGAAATATGGACCAACAGAACCATGCTTGGCACTATCTCAGTCAAAGCATATCTTATGCGTATGCACTCAATCTACATCGGGAGCAGACCTATACTTCACTACCCCATGCGGAGGCCGAACTGAGGCGGCGAGTCTTCTGGTTACTCTTCATTACAGAACGGTAAGCCTAGTCACTGTTCCTTCCTTGACATGATCACATCGTGACAGATCCAGAGCATATGCATTGCAACGCAAAAAGCCTGTCATGCTACGCGGGAACATCCGTAAACCATCCATCTTCACATCAGCCGCGCCTGCCCTGCTCTACGGATTTGTGAATCTTATATCCGTATTTGAGAAGGTAACACCGGAGTTTTACACCTGGAATGCTTGCGACAGCGATGACTCCTCCATTGACACTTTTGCCCTTTCCGAAATCTATCAATCCATCGCTAGTCCCTTGCCGCCTCTGACGGAGATCCCTGAAATCCAGCAGGTCGACCTCGTCGTCACTCAACAGTGGCTCCAGATCCGGTTATGGCAGACTGCCCTTGACCGCGCCTCCAAGTCCGGTGAGGTCCTACCTCTACAGGCTCCTGCGGCCGCGGGAAGAGCCGTGATGGGCTTCCTGGCATCAGTTTCTCACGAATCAACCGATGCACATGGCATCGGCATTGTAAGGAAATTAATTTCACCCACATAGAACCATACAGCGAACTAAGAAACTGACATAGGAACAAAAACTGTACGATCTCGGGAACTCACTGGTGCGTCTTTCTGAACGCTCGATACAGCACGCTGCCACGGCGCAGGTAAGTTACGTGGCGGCCGATCTGCTATCTGCGATCCTCACTTCGCTGGTGAGGATACGGGGGGCCCAATCATATCTGTTCTCTTCGCTCCTGCAAAAGTCTGAGAGCATCTTGGGGTTAGATGCCGTCCCGCCTGTGATGAATCTAGATTTGCCTTTGAATCTAGATTGCAACAACAGACTTGAGGAATGGGCAACCGCTCTGGTCAGCCCTGCTACAGCGGATAAGCGTGAGGCGGCCGCGGACTATATTGAGCATCAGCCCTCTGATAGATCCTGTGGTATATCGCAAGGTGTTTGAGCTGGCAACTGGGTGGTGTTTGATGTGTTCTGTTTTCTGGATTGGTTAGGCGCTTCGCATTCAAATGGATCAGTTGGGATTGGAGTATGGCACAGACTTGGGCCTGTGTTAGGTTTATTTTATCAATGAAAGAATACGAACTCGTGAGTCTCTCTGTTCAGTCTATTCACGAGAGGATATATGAGTAGATGCATGGTGATTGTGACCCTCTATTTAGTATCCCTCAAACTGCTAGATATAGAAGTCACAAGGTCATGAGACAGAAGCAAAAAATGAACTAGCATTGCTAATAATTTACCGGAAAGGCCAAAGCTCGTCGCTCGAAGCCGTTAATAGCGGGAATCCCGTGGCATAATCGGTCAGAAGGCCTTGTAGACCCTGCGTTTAAGTGTTCTGAGAACTTTATCTGGGGCTTTGGACTGAGCAGGATTTCGTTTGACATATCCTCATAGAGTCGGAGCTTGGACAGCCCTGTAATCGTTGCCAGCATCGGTCCTATCAGATTTGACATGGGGAACAGTTGGGATTATGACCCCGCCTGATACTTCCGAGGTTCAAAACCCGAAGCGAATCCGTAGCTCAAAGGGTCTTATCCAGGCCCGTCAGGAAGCATTTGAATCCCGAATCCTCCGCAGGCGGCCGTCCGGGTGGATTTCCAGCGCCTCGAAAAGGGGTCCGGTGTTGGGAAGTAATGGATATGACAGCCCATCAGGCAATCGCTGCATCGTAATAATTGCAATCGCAACCTCTACCAATAAATTCTGGGGAAGAAGGCATAATCTTCCAGGAAAGCTTCATCCGAAGGTTCATGGGGTCCAAGAAGCTTCCCGGGGTTGCCACTCCGAAGAAGGTCCGTTCAGCCACATTCCGGACACTGTCCTTGAACCATCCCCGGCTCCTCGCGAATGAATTTGTCCTCCTTTCATCAGCCCCCCGCAAGAAGACCCCGGGTTTCCAGCTGTAAACGAGTGCCTTGGCGTCATGATACGACAAAGAGACAATTTACGCGAAATCATTCGGCTTGCAAACTCATGACAGGCAGAGATATAAGTATCGTGCTGGGGCTCCCGAAATACAAATGGAGAGCTGGAGAAAAAGCGACATACTCGACTATCTACAAAACGTCTTCCTTTTTCTTGTCCACTTGCAACCTTCATACCTATATCTTCGGCGGACACAATGGAGTCCAAGTCCGCGACTGACCATGTCGAGGAAATGGACCTGGATCGAATGATCCGCGATGCCAGGCTTGCCACCGAGAAGGAGCATGGCATGTCCCTGTGGCAGGGCCTGAAGCTTTACCCCAAAGCCGTCGGTTGGTCGCTGCTCATCTCCACCGCGATTATCATGGAGGGTTACGACGTTGTCCTCATGGGATCCTTCTATGGCTTCCCTGCGTTCAACCAGAAGTACGGCAAGCTCATGAAGGATGGCTCGTATGGTCTGTCGGCGTCCTGGCAGGCCGGTTTGGCCAACGCCATGAACTGCGGACAGATTTTGGGACTCTTCGCCAATGGTATCATCTCCGAGCGGTTTGGCTACCGGAAGACGATGATGGTGTCTCTGGTGGCCACTGTCGCCTTTATCTTTATTCTCTTCTTCGCACACAACGTCCAAACCTTGCTTGTCGGCGAGATCCTCATGGGTATTCCTCTCGGTGTTTATCAGACCCTTACCGTTACCTATGCGTCTGAGGTGTGTCCCGTCGCACTGCGCGCCTATCTCACCACCTACGTTAATCTGTGCTGGGTTATTGGCCAATTGATCGCATCAGGTGTGCTGAAGGGCCTCTCCGACCGGACAGACCAGTGGGCCTACCGCATTCCCTTCGCCGTGCAGTGGGTGTGGCCCATTCCTATCTTCCTCGGCGTCTACCTAGCACCGGAAAGCCCTTGGTGGCTCGTTCGCAAGGGGAAACTTGCCGAAGCAAAGAACTCTCTTCAACGATTGACTTCCCGAGGAGATTCTAGCTTTGATGCAGATGAAACGATTGCCATGATGGCCCACACGAATGAAATTGAGAAGGAGAACTCCGCTGGCACTACCTATTGGGACTGTTTCCGCGGTACCGATCTACGGAGAACCGAGGTGGCCTGTCTCATTTGGGCAGCGCAGAACCTCTGCGGTGCAGGTCTGATGGGCTACTCGACCGTCTTCTATCAACGTGCCGGTCTCGCCGTCTCCCAGTCTTTTAACATGTCTTTGGGTCAATACGCTATTGGTATCTGTGGCACCGTCTTCTCCTGGGTGCTAATGAGCTACATCGGCCGTCGTGCCCTCTACGTCAACGGACTGGCCATTCTTTGCGTTCTGCTCTTCATCATCGGCTTCATTTCGATTCCAAAGGCGTCAACCGCGACTTCTTGGGCCACTGGCTCTATGCTTCTTGTGTATACATTCTTCTACGATTCTTCCGTCGGTCCCGTGTGCTACTCCCTGGTATCGGAGATTCCTAATACGCGACTCCGCATCAAGACGGTCGTGCTGGCCCGGAATCTGTACAACTGCCTGAGCATTCTCAATGGTGTCATCATTCCCTACATGTTGAACGTCGATGCATGGAATTGGAAGGGCAAAGCTGGCTTTTTCTGGGGTGGATTCTGTCTCTTGTGCGTCGTCTGGGCCTTTTTCCGCCTGCCCGAACCTCGAGGACGGACCTTTGCCGAGCTGGATATACTCTTTGAAAAGAAAGTGCCAGCTCGGAAATTCAAATCGACACAGATCAACCTGTTCGCTGAAGAGCCTGCGATTGTGAATCAAGAGGTGGCAAAGGCAAACTAGAGAATGGTTTCGAGGATTTTCCTTCTCTGCTAAATGTGAGGTCGCAGGTTCTGTCTGCTACTCTATATTGGCTGATGTTCTTTTTCATATCCTTTCATTCTGATGGATATGATTGAGTGGCATTCTTTCGGTGAACTTGAAGGGTTCGGTTGAGCAGACGCCAGGCCATGCGGTCTGGATAATATGCTGTACTTAGGTATATACATGTAATGCAGGATTTTTCAAAGCAAATAATTACATTATATCGCTCCAATAGCCTTCTAAGCAGTACCCGTCTCACTTGGGAATATCTTGCTTTTGAGGCCTGTCTGAAAGAAAGATCAAGTAACCAGTAGCACGGAGAAATGCTAATCGATGATACACCCCTTATTCTGGTTTTAGCACGGTCATAGTACTCTTATCCTCCGATGAGAGTTCCATGAATCTGAAACGGCGACCAACCTTAGAATTATCTTATCAGTGCACGAGGGGAGTTGAATGATGGACCGCAGAAACAGTATCTACGTCATCAAGAAAGATAGTTTGAAAGTCAGTTGGAAAGACATTTCAGAAAAGTGATACAAGAATGTCCGTTTCTCCGTTACTAGATTCAGACTTTTGACCATAATGATATCCCAACTAAAAAAAGGTAATACCAGTACTACGTTTCACTCGAATAAAGGGTGTATCGTCGAATGAGCACTCTTAAATCGTCGCTTCAGCGATTCCCAGTAGCTGTGTTCCCGCTTGGTCTCGTGCGTTCGGCTAAATTCAATTCAACGGCCTAAAAAAAGTAGTCGAAATCATATTACTGACCAACAAATGAATCGATGAGGACACGGCACTGACTCCGTCTAGCTTCCAGGAAGTACTTAGCGTCACCGGAGAAGTACAGTTGAGGTACTTGCGCCACATCCCACATCACCCCCACCCGAAATGTGGAGTGGCTCCGAAGAAGCTCCGATGGAATACTACGCATCCGTGGAGATTGGGACGAGAATCCTCTTGGGACCCATAGACACGTCTTCAAATTCTCCGAAGTATGACAGAGCGATGGTTAGCCCAGGAACAAATACTTCCGTCCTTTTCTCCGCCATGCACGACATATTTATAGACATAGGAGCTACCCTGTCGTCTGCGGACTAAAACATTCCTTATCTGTTACCTCCCAGACTCCGGTAACTTCGCACTTAGTTTTTCTTGATTTCGCATTCAAACGCTCACACTCATCATGGGTTCGATCGTCACTGAAACACCTCGGGCGTGGTGGAAAGAGTCCTCGGTATACCAGATTTACACCCCCTCCTTCAAGGATTCGAATGGCGACGGCATTGGTGATCTCCGCGGGGTAATCGACAAGTTAGACTACATCCAGAACCTCGGAGTGGATATAGTCTGGCTGAACCCGGTCTTCAAGTCACCACAGGTAGACATGGGCTACGATATCTCGGACTACGTGGATATTCATCCTCCGTATGGGACAGCCGCAGATGTGGACGAGTTGACCGAGGCTCTCCACCAGCGGGGAATGAAGCTGGTTATGGACCTGGTCGTCAATCATACTTCAGACCAAGTGAGTGCTAAGTTATCCAATCTCGGACATCTCCCTTGCATTCTAGGTAGCTCATGCCTGCGTCCTACCACAGCACCCCTGGTTCCAAGAATCACGGTCATCTCCAATGAGCGAATATCGAGACTGGTATATCTGGAAAAAGCCCAAGTTCGACAAAGATGGCCAACGGCAGCCACCAAACAATTGGGTGTCTTATTTTGGAGGTGCGCCAGAGTTCCTATCGAATTATAGAGGTACAAGTTGACTGACACATAATAACAGGGAGCGCGTGGGAATACGATGAAGCATCGGGGGAGTATTACCTCCATCTATTCGCCAAGGAGCAACCAGATCTCAACTGGGAGACCCCTGCGGTGCGGGAAGCTGTCGAGAAGATCATGCGATATTGGCTCGACAAAGGGATTGACGGCTTCCGCATGGACGTGATCAATTTCATCAGCAAGGACTTAGACTTCCCCGATGCCCCAATCAGCAATCCGGACTCGATCTGGCAGAACGGTGCTCAATATTACGCCTGTGGTCCGCGTCTACATGAATTTCTTCAGGACATTGGCAAGATTTTAAAGGAGTACGATGCCTTTTCAGTTGGTGAGATGCCCGAAGTCAACGATTCCGACGAGATTCTCAAGGCCGTCGGCTTTGACCGGGGGGAGTTGAGTATGATCTTCCACTTTGAACTGTACGTATTACTATGGCTTCAGTCAAAATCTTCTTGTCGATAGCTAACCAGAGATCTCCAGCATGGGCCTCGACCACGGCGCTGGAGGGAAATTCACGCCCCGAGAATGGAAAGTGTCTGAACTGAAATCAATTGTCTCCAAATGGCAGACAGTCATGCATGAGAATAACGGTTGGAATGCCCTTTACCTCGAGAATCATGATCAGCCACGCACAGTATCCCGATTTGCGGTTGATCACCCCCAGTATCGCGCCTTGTCGGCCAAGTTGCTGGCGACATTTTTGGGCTTCCAAAGTGGCACGGTTTTCATCTATCAAGGCCAAGAACTCGGCATGGCCAATGTTCCCCATGACTGGACTATCGACCGATACCGTGACATAGAAACGCTGAATCACTGGGAAGAGTAAGCAAGCCAGACCACCCTTTTCCTCTCCCAATTTGGTGCCATTAAGATCTAACATCATCACCTTGACAGGCTCCAAGTGACCAAGCAAGACCAAAGCGCTTTGCACGCAGCCACACTAGCAGAGTATCGGAGTAAATCCAGAGACAATGCTCGCACTCCCATCCAGTGGGACGACTCTACGCATGCCGGCTTCTCCACGGGAGTACCCTGGATCCCGGTCCATGAAGATTATCCTGCATGGAATGCCGCTGCCCAACTGGCCGACCAAGGGAGTGTATACCACTTTTGGGCACGCGTACTGCAACTGCGCAAGCAATACCCCGATATCTTTGTGTACGGATCGTTTGAGCTCGTCTCTTCCGGTGATTCGGAAATCTTTGCATATGCCCGGCATTCCTCGGCCGGCACGTCGCTGGTTGTCTTGAACTTTGAGCCTAGAGAGGCATCCTGGACCATGCCACAGAACCTATTCGCTGGACGGGGCTCTGAGGTCGTGTTGTCTAACTATTCTCGTGGGAAGGTCTCCACTGTTGCTGGTGAGAGTATCACGCTGGCGCCGTTGGAGGCGTTTGTCTTGTTGAGCGCAACTCCATCCGTGAGACTGTAGCGCTGAGTCTCGGATGGTATGCGATGGGCATATGAGCGAGCTTTTTCGCGCGTCGTCTTTAGATTGTCGTGGGAATAGCCCTGGACTATCTAGAGTGTCAATATGAATGAAGCTTCTAGATTTGAATGTCTTTCCTGCTATTTGTATTGACAAACCCGAAACTCCTGGCGCAGAGGCAAGAGACTTTTCGAAAGACTGATAATAGAATGGAATGCTGGCGCTGTTGATATTTCAAATGATTCCCATTTTTGCGGCCCCTGATAGAAATAGGCATCAAACGCCGGAATAGGCATTTCATGATTCGAATAACAAAGGTCATGTAAGTTGGTCCCCAAATCCCCCGCTTCTCAGATATGAATGCCTGTAGGCCTGAGTGGCCTGCCTGGCTACATGAAATAAATGGACCGAAAAGAAGAAAAAAAAGCAACCATTACTCTTCCACTTCTTCCACTCGAGCAGTCAAGTCCCGCTTCACAGGGGTGGAACTGGGTGCGGATGCGGGCTCCGCAGAGGTTGTGGTTGCAGAGGGGGTGGCGTCTTGGATTGTGTTGGCGGGGGCAGCAGTCTTAGACTTCTTGCCCTTCTTCTTCTTGCTCTAAAAATTGAATGTCAGTATGAATAAACACGTTAGAGGGAGGTCTGCGGATGCTTACCTCCTGCCAACCCCACAAAGGCTTGAAACTGTCAAAGAACCCGACATCCTCGAACAAGTTGGGGAACAACCAGAGACCAGGCGGAACAGCGAAAACGGTGATGCAGAACAGGATCAGACGGAAGATAGACATGGCAAAGAAGAGACCGAGCAGTCCCATCATGCCAACACTCAGATACCACACACCCTGGCGCAGCATGACGGGCCACAGAGGGAACAGGACAACGGCGAAAATACCAGCCACGACTGCAGCAGCCATGGCCTTCTGCTTCCACTGGGGACCCTCGTACAGCCAGACGTAGTGCATCATGGGATCAGTCTCTTGGTGCTGTTCAATCTTGACGGTCCACAGGCCCTTGGTTCGGTTCTTTGGCTTGGCGTGGTTGTGTCCCTCGTGCGGGTCGACCTTGCTCACGCGCAGAGCCAACAAAGAGAGGGGGAGGAGCTTGAAGATATTCTCGGCGGAAGCGCGGTCGGTTACAGGTGGGAGGAGGGAGTTCTTTTTTGCGGCGGCTTTGGCGTAGGCGGGGGACTCGATAGCACGGATAGCTCGCTTGACTGTAGACACCGTCGTGTTAGAAGGGCGATTGTCTTTGATAGTAAGCTGCATCATGTTTGTCACTCACCTTTGAACATATCCTTGCGCTGACCATCCAGAATGCAAGTCCGCGGCTTCAGGTTCTGTGATCGCAGGAAGTTGGCGACAGCCAGCGCCTTGGGATCGGCTGGCTGTCCGGGCTGGACAGGAACTTGATGCGTCTGCTGTTGTGGTTGAGGCTGCTGCTGAGCTTGTGGTTGGCCTGGTTGGCCTGGTTGTCCGGGCTGCTGCTGCTGTTGCGGTTGCTGCGCCTGTCCAGGCTGTGGTGAGCCCTGAGCCTGGCGCTGGGCCTCCATTTGCTGTTGGTGCGCCTGCATTGCCCGCATCCGCAACTGCGCAACATATTGCTCAGGGGTCAATCCAAGCTTGGCAGCATCAGCCGTCAGCTGCTCCCGCTGCTTCTGTGCGAATTGCTCCGGAGTCAAGCCGCGCTTTGCAGCCTCGGCTGCGAACTGTTGTTGCATAGCAGCCATCTGCGCCATCTGCTGGGGACTGGGTTGGCCAGGTTGCGCCATAGTGAAGGCGGGGATGGCGGTGAGGGGGAAATGACGATCGTTACTGAGAAGTGAGAGAAATGGAAGAAAAAGTGAAGGAAAGGAGGGCGAGTTGGGCGGTTGCTGTTTCGGGAGGGAGAAATTCAGCAAGTCGAGGGTCTGAAAGAGCGAGGTGGCCAGATCGACTCAGGTGATCTGCACCCTGCAGCTTATCCGCTCCGCCCGCAGCCAACCTGGAACCCTCTGAACAACTCCCAATCTAGGGCAACTACCACCTGCAACACTTTGCATGGAGTCCACCATGCTCTAAACCTCTCCATGTCGGTCTCCTATGATGCTGAGAATGCCATTGGTGATCCGACATGGGTAGCACTGCTCCTGGTGGGTCTGAATTTCACTGTTCTAGTGCGTCGCGTGGACTGACATCACTCCAGAGTGAACGCGATGTAGCCGGTCAAATTCCGATCAATTTCGTTACCAACCCTGCCGTGTCGCTCTCATCAGCCTGCTTTGGCAATGGCTTGTACTCTCGAAAGGATGCCGCCAAGTGCATTTCGAATCTTCTTGCCGTCGGTTATAGACGGCTGGTTGTAGACCTATATTGGTCGGTGGAGCGTCGGACTTGGACCTTTTGTCCTATAGAGATTCCTGCCAGAGTCGACGTGACAGTATCAAATTATACTTCTACCACAACCGAGGGCTCGACCACGTCCGCTATTACAACTCAAACTGCTACGACAACTTCGGATGCAGGCACCGCGACCATCACTGGGTACACGGATTCCAATGGAGACACGGTCTTTGAGCTGGGCCCTTACAGATGTACCAATGATCTTGATCTATATTCACTGTCAGAGGTACTTGTCGGATACTTTGAAGCCACAACATCTCAACTTCTGGTCTATACAACCTATTTGGTTCTCAATCTCCATGTCGCTGGTAGCGATGCTGAGCCATCAAAGCCGGCCAAAGCGATAACGGGCAAGGATCTACCTTCGTCAGAGACGGAACGTGCGGGCGAGTTTCTACATGACGCTCTCCGGGCATACCTTTACACTCCAGCTCAGCTGGCCAAGGACCGAAGCAATTTGAACGAGTCCTGGTATCAAGTTGATGAAAGCTACATGCCGATCGTGGAATACTTTACAATTCACAAAGACGAAGCAGGCATGCACAGTACTCCGGATGGATGGCCATCCGCAAAATATGTCCAGCTCGCGAAAGCCGACCGAATTATCGTCGAGTACGGATCAGTGGATCCGCAGCTTGCAGCTTACGACTTGGCTCAGAATGAAGATGCCATCTTTCCGCCCGGCTATTTAACTTCTGGCGTGAACATTACTGCCACTACAAACGGAACCCTGACGTCGGGCTGCCTATATAAGGCGGATGCCACGGATGTCTCCCAAGTGAACGCGTCCTGGGCTGTTGCTAGCTCAATCCCCATTCCAAAAGGGTTATCTACAGACGACACTATGGGATCGTTAACCAATGTGATCTCTGGGAGTACGGGATGTGGGATGTCCCCAATGCTCAACACGACCCTCTTAGACCAAACTGCCGACGCCAACGTCGAGCATTATCGGAACGTCTCCTTATCGACAGGATGGGCCTGGGCAATTGGTGAGCCACAGGGTGCAAGTTCCGGGGGTGGTATTGGGGATACACCCAGTTTCGACCGCTGTGCTATCATGGACCTCTCATCCGATGGTCGCTGGCGTGCCACCAATTGTTCCGAACCGCGACGAGGGGCCTGCCGCCTCGGCAATTCACCTTTTTCATGGACCTTGTCCAATGCTACAGCCGAGTATTCAAACGTCTCGGACACCTGTCCCCCTGGATCCAATTTCGCCGTCCCACGAACTGGCTTGGAGAACACTTACCTCTACAAGTACCTACTGGCCCAGCCCGAGACAACGATCAACCCTGCATCAACCGATGTTAACCTGCGGGAGATCTATGTCGACTTCAACTCCATCGATGTCACATCTTGCTGGGTCACAGGCGGACCCGGGGCTAAATGTCCATATGAGTCTGATCCACAACAGCTGGAGCACAGGACTGTGCTTGTGGCTGCTATAGCTGGAATTGTGATCTTGATCATTACTGCTTTGACTTTGTTTGTCAAGTGTAATGCCAACAGGCGTAATTCTCGTCGGCGAAAGCGTGTTATTGAGGGCTGGGAATACGAAGGTGTGCCCTCGTAATATGAATGTTTTTTGATGTCTCCTTATTTTTTGGATCTTATGATACCCTTTTGGTCCGGTTTGGTTTGGTTTGGGAGATCGATAGATTGTGCTATTCTTGATGTCAATGGCATGGAAATACCCCATGAAATGTTCGTATCTTCCAAGCACAATTGTCTTTCTCAGCATGGTAGATCTCATCTCTAAGTACTGCTTTTACGACGATTTCTCTAGCAAGGCAACATACCCATCCCCAATTCCCGGAGTAAAGAATGATAAGATGCATCATACTATCATTGTCAAATATGCTACCTAAAATATCCGTACACCAGAAGTAAATCATAACCAGAAATGTTCGTTCCATCAATATGTCAAATGGGCCCGCTGAACCCGAAACAAGAAATCAAATGAAAATAGATCGTTACATGCCGTGCATGAAACAACCTTGATAACGCAGAACTCCGTATCCAAAGAAACAAGAAAATCCGAGGTATCCTTTCCTACATCACCTACACGTATGTGATAAATCACAGTCCTGCAAATCGTGCCCATCCAGCAGCCCGAGCCGGTGTTGGCTTCTGGCTTGGGGGCGAACTGGTGGCTTCACTCTCATCGACAACGTTCAAGCTGCGGCCTTCTTCGGCCACTTTACCGCTTACGTCGCGGCGACGTCCAACACCCAGTCCGGCAATGTAGCTTCCATAGGAGGACAGAGAGGCACCAACACCACTAACTAGACCCAGTCGAGCAGTGTCTGCGCCGGAATTGCTGACAACCCGACCCTTGCGGTCTCCTTCAGTTGCACTCCGCGACTTGGAATATCCCTCATCACCACTGTCATCCTTCTTTAGTGACTGGTAAGCGGACATTTTCTTGTTGCGTTTCTTGGAAAGCTTCGTTGGCTTGCGAGTCAAGTCATCTTGACCGCTGGCGTGTCGTGACGTGTCCAGACCAGGCTTGCCCTCTTCCTCTAGATTACCATAGTACCGGGTCTTTGACGATGGGGAGTCGGGTGATTCATAAGTGCCAACGACCTGAGCTTGCTGGTTGGAGACATTGAGGTTATCACCCAGGACGCTGCGTCGAACGGGGTCGGTGTCTTCGGGCTTCCCCGTGAGGATTGGCTGGGGAGTCGGGGGATTAAGCATCAGAGGATTGAAGGGAAGACCGTGAGAACGCTCATCATCATGATCGTGATCGTGCTCTTCAGGGTCAGGGAATATGTTAAAGCGTCGGTCACCAAGATCCTGTTCGGGCTTTTCTTCGTCGTTTCCATAATGTTCGTGCATTGCGAGCGATGCATACTCTCCGCGGGTGTCCTCGGGGATAACGCTTCCAATACTCGCAGGCTTCTGTCCGTATGCGAACCAGTCTCGGAAACCACTCCCGCCTTGTGAGGTGGTTGTAGAGATGGTGCGGCGACTGTAGGCGGACGATGATTGACGAACATTGGCTTCATTTTCGTTGTTGGCTTCACTGACTGGGGATGGATCACGGTCGGGATATGCAACCCAGTTCCCAGACAAGGGGCTGACCGAGTCCAATCTATCCGCAGTGAGAGATGCCAGGTGGGTGTGGGTAGCAGAATCCACGACTTCGGGTGAACGGGCAGGCACATTGCGGTATCCTGGAGCAGAGGCCTCTGAGGTCATATCATAGGGCTGGCTAGCAGGATGCTGGAACAACATCTCGGGGCTTGGTGGCTCCAGGTGAGATAGCCGGTGTGAGGGCACAGATACCACCGATTGACGCTTCACGTTCATCATATCAACTGATCCACGGTTAGAATCATTAGCCAAAGATTGACCACGAGTATGCATAAACGGCATAGAGCGAGGGGGACCAATGAGCGGGTCTTCGAAACTCGAGTGTAGAGTGGACGAGCTGAGATGCTTCTCATCTACATCAATATCCTTGCGACTCTTGCGAGGGCGAGCGGTTAAGTTATCTTCCAGCGGGTTCATGTCTGGAGGTAGATGGGAGATCTTGCGGAACATGACGGCCAAGAAGATCGACAATCCAAGCGAAACGAGGTGCAGGCCGCCATTGGCGAGAGCACAGATAAAAGTAGCTTCGGCCACCTGAACGGTCACAGCATCGTTGTCAAACAGAGTGCCCCATTTGTAGACATCGGTGGTGTATTCTCCATGAGCCATGAAGGCGGTAAACACGTAGAACGGAATGAGCCCCGCATCCAGAGTGGAGGCGAACAAGCCATAGCTAGCTTGTGAAGCGGGGGGTCGGTTTACCGGGGAGCGACAGAGATGGTAAACGGCATAGAGAGTATGAAGAATTGCGACAATAGGCTAAACATCAGTTAGCGGTGAAGACTAGTTGTGCGGAGGTTGTATTGCTTACACCAGCCCGAATGATCCAGATGACGGTAGTCGCAACGTTGTTGATCACAATCGAGCAGAACAGAGATCCAAGTGCGCCCAACAGAGTGAAGACCCGTAATACCAACTGTGTACGTCGCGCAACGATGACTTTGGTCTTTGTGTTAGGACTCATTGGCGTCCATGTTGACTTGGAGTCGAGACTGCCCCACTGTAACTATTGTTAGTAACAATCGATATTGTATCCGTGGTACTATAAGTGCCACATACTGAGTCGGGGTGTCGGTTGATATTCACCAACGGGCCCTTTTGCGTGGGCCTTGGTGGTGGACGAGTTCGACTTGCTTGCGTCACGGCCTTGGGGTTAAAGCTTTGATCGGTCGGGCCATAGAAGCTGTAGGTGGTCGGACGATCGTAAATGAATGGAGGCTCCGATCTGCCCATGGTAGCGACTGAAGGCTCCCGTGAAAGCCACGCAACACGTGGGAATCAGGAAGCGGGAATCTAGAATTGAAGGGAATGTGGATGAGGAATGGAGGAGTTGGAATGCGATCTGACAGCGACAAGCTGCGCGCATGCGGAGAGGCGCGGCGATCAACAGGATAGTTGGCCCGGCAACAGGATAAGGTGATAAGGTCACGTGTGGGCGCGCCATCTGATAAGCGATTCTTGATAAGGTTCTCTTTCCCGCGGTTGACGCTGACTCCGATCCTTCGGAGCTCCGAAACATCAAAAGGCTGGCGGGGTGATTCACTCGTCGCTGCGTCGCTCATACAATGCTCGAGCGGGCCTTTGCCTGTGCCCAATGCACAACACAATCGGGCTGGTCGTCGATATTGAGGTCAAATCTAAAGCCGGTGGTGTCGTACTCGGTGCGCCGACTGAGCAGTCATGCCGCTCAAGTTGATCGATCAGCGCGCATCGCGATTGTGGGCTCCGGTCCTGCAGGATTCTATGCAGCGTCGCGTCTACTAAGCAAACATCAAGATGCAGTTGTCGACATGTATGAGAAGCTTCCAGTGCCTTTCGGATTGGCTCGATATGGTGTGGCCCCGGATCATCCCAAAGTAAAGGTGTGTGCTCAGCAACAATCACATACAAGTACCAGTGAATCATCGCAAGAAATGTTTATAGTATGATTATCGCAACTTACACGTCTAAAGAATTGCGAAGATAAATTCACCGAGGTCGCAACCTCTCCCCGCTTCACCTTTGTCGGTAACATCGACCTCGGCAACGACCTGCCACTCGCGGCACTCAAGCCCCATTACGATGCCATCCTATTCGCATATGGAGCGTCCAAAGATAAAGAACTAGGGATACCCGGAGAAAAGGCTCTCCGTAGTGTGTACTCGGCCCGCGCCTTTGTGGGATGGTACAATGGTCTCCCCGAGCATCGGGATCTCCAACCCGATCTAACCGGCGGCGAAGATGCGGTGATCGTTGGTCAGGGTAACGTGGCACTCGATGTCGCTAGGATTCTACTTTCGGATGTGGATGCCCTCCGGAGTACTGATATTGCCGACTATGCGGTGGAGGCGCTCTCCAAGAGCCGAATTAAGCGCGTGCGAGTCGTTGGTCGCCGAGGACCGTTACAGGTATATACTCCCGTCTCCACATGAACACAGCCTTCAAGATCTGGCACCTCTAATTCACTGATAGGCCTCTTTCACGATCAAGGAAATTCGAGAGCTTCTTCAGCTTCCGTCTGTATCCTTCGACCCCATCCCGCAGGACGTGTTCCCTCCCGACAAAGTCATCAATGGGCTACCCCGAGCACAGAAGCGACTCATGCAGCTTCTTGCAAAGGGCTCGGCCAATGACCCCCAGACAGCGACCAAATCATGGTCCTTGGACTTCCTTCTCTCTCCCGACTCCCTGCACTGGTCACCCATGCACCCATACCGCCTCATGCATACCAAATTCTCCCGTAATGAACTCGACCCTGCGGATCGTTACAGCCCCAGCTCGAAAGTGACGCCAAAGCACCTATCCAGTGGCAAGCGCGCTATGGTCAACTTACCTTCTAGCGTCTTCTTCCGTAGCGTTGGCTACAAGTCGCTTCCGCTGCCTGGCATGGAGGACCTGGGAATTGAATTTGATTCTCAGCGTGGTATCATTCCCAATGACGGATTCGGTCGGGTCACGAGCCCGTCAGGTCTTGGTAAATCCCAAGAGTTGCCTGACGGCTCATTGATCAGCTATCTACCCGGTCTGTATTGCGCTGGTTGGGTCAAGCGTGGCCCGACCGGTGTCATTGCCTCTACCATGGTCGATGCGTTCACCACTGCGGATACCGTGCTGAAAGATCTGTCGGCCAAGAAAGATCCCCAATCACTACTACAGACCCCCGATCAAAGCAGTGGTCTTGGTTGGGATGGAGTCAAAGCCGAGGCTGCCAACCTCGGCCTACGCACAACTTCTTGGCAAGACTGGCAACGCATCGACGCAGCTGAGCGTGAGCGCGGCCAACAAAAGGGAAAGATCCGTGATAAGTTTGGACGCGTTGAAGAGATGCTCGAGGTAATTGGATAGACGCTTGATGCTTTGTATAGTATACTGGACAATCTAAAGCAAAATGTATTTGACAAATCCCACTCATCCTAGACCTCATTCATCTTCTCCAGCACTGCCCCAACCTGATTCCATCCATGCGATCATATATCATGCGAAACGTTTTAGTCCCGTTTCCAATGCTTACGCGCACTGCGAGATATCAACCTCGGTGTACGTAGCCGAGACACGACCAAGCTGCTCAGCCTGATTGTTGGTAAGGTCGTTCATGGCCCGAAGGCCAATGTTGAAACCACTGGGAGCGGTGTCGATACCAAGGACGGTGATGGTCTTATCGACTCCATTGCCAGAAAAGTGCAGCTGGTAGCATTTGCCGCAGTTGGGGCTGCCGGTGCCCGCGACGGTGAGAGCACCGCCGATGTGAGGGAAGCCTGGCAGCGATCCGAATGTGGGATACTTTTGGTTGAGAACACTGCCGCAGGCAACTGTGTTCGTGGATGAGCCGGCAACATCGTAGACTGGGTCGTATGAGACGGAGACTGAGACTGCCTCTGCTGCAGGTGCTGGGACAGCGGCGGCGAGGTTGAGAGTGGCCAGGATGGCGGAAGAGATGGCGATGAAGGACTTCATGGTGAATAGTGTAGTAGATATGTGTGATCGATTAATCAACGTTGATGTAAATTCTCAAGAATGAGTAGTTAGTGAGAGATGATCGAATTGCTTGTTGATGTGTATATCTATACATCCCACCTTCGATGCGTTTATATATCTTTGCAACCAAGGCATCAGGCAATTCAGGCGTGCTACTATTTCAAGTATCATGGCAAACACAACTGAATCCGGTGCAAGTCTTAGACATAAAGCGGATACTAAATCATCATCTGGTGACCAGACCGAAATAGTTGAGGTCGAGGCGAGAAAGCGGGCATAGTGGAATCGGACAGGCCTCCCGTGCGGGGCGGGGAGAATGCGGGCACTGGAGGAGAGACTGAGACATGAGAACACAAACTCTTGGCTAGGGAGGGGATATAGTGTGGCGGAGATCGATCATCTGCACAATCGACCGATCCATCTGCATCAACACGAAGTTGGACATCCCATGTCCTGACTGATTCTCATGTCACAATATTACTTGGATGCCTACCTGACCTCGAGGTTACATTCAGCATGCGGACGCACTAGGAATGTCGGGCCTTGCCTGATGCGGCCGTATTTAGAACTTTGAGTCAGAGCTAGATATAGAATATTTACAAACTGAGCGGAAGTAAGGGAAAATATGTGAGCCTAAAGTGAGAGAGAATAGAAGGAAGACTGGTTAGGCCGGACGACAATAGGGCAAAAACAAAAAGAAGCGTCCCCGGGAAGGCTCGAACTTCCAACCTCCTGATTAACAGTCAGACGCGCTAGCCGATTGCGCCACGGAGACTTGCTTGTTGAAGATGAGTGATTCAAAATGACTCAGATTGCTACCACACTATTTTCGTAATACATTGAATAGTAATCTTATCTCAACTCAAACGTTCATCTCATCTCATCTTACATTAACTCATCTCTGCTACTACATACCCTTGTTTTTATAAGTCTAGAATATAGTCAAGAATCTCTTTAAAAAGATGAAGATCTAACTAGCTATCTTACAATCGACCTCCTGATCATCTTCCCACTACCCGGACAGGCTGACAGCACACTTCCAGGGAGTATATCCAACCGGTAGTCTACTATACCCACCGCTTTACCGCCACCTTATCTTGAAGCCCCCTACAATATTTATTAGATCTGAAATCTTCCTAATACCCAAAGCCTATTCTCCACCATCAATCATGAACACATCCATCCACGAACACGTAGAGGTGAAAAGCCTCCATGGGCCTAAGCCGATTTCACAATTTTCACTAGGTCCACTTGAACGATCTGTTTACACTTTGCAGTCAACAACGTCCATGAACTCTATCTACTACTCCATCTACTCCATAAGACCACAAATCAGGGGCCAAAGCGTCAATAAGCATATCAAAAGCCCCTCTTAATCCACGTGAGAATCTTCAGATAAGGCAGACCACATGGCGACACAAGCTCTATTTACCCCGAGATAGTAGAAGGGGGTGTTGGTATCAGCCGAGGGACCACAGACAGTTTAGCAAATGAACTCTAAAAATCAAAGTGAGATAGTAGCAGTGAAATAGTAGCACCTGAAAATTGCAAGTAAAGCTTCTTGATAACGGCCTCAGTCTACCACTAGACACTAAGGCATGGGAATGTTGTAGTGACATGCATTATTCTGTACGATTTTTCAAAGCTTTCAGTGATTCGGAGAATTTTCTCTCCTATTTCAATCTGTGGCGCCCTCAAAGCGATAGCAAATTCCCGGATATCCCCCTGCTCCTATCCCCGTGGCTTGAGCTGACATTTAATTAGTGTCTCGGTAGTTACATGAACGATGGCTTGAGAGAAACATGGGACCGGTAGACACTATCACCACACTTATGTGCGCCTTCAGGTTGACTGCCGTATCGAATAGGAATGTACAAGTTTTGCACATTCCCAAGCCGGTGAATTGAAGCCAATCTGGGTGGGACAATACTGTTGTATCTATTTGTGGGGGCACGTCTCGCTGGGTCAAAGTTTCCGAGGTCTTTATCAGAGTTTCCGGTGGAGTTTCGAGGGACCCCCCCTCTCTTCGGTTATTTCCGTGTGTACGATTGTTATTCTTTGAATTATTTTCAGATCATAACATAAGTGAATATGAAATATGGCGCCGATTATTTCATCAATGTATGCCTGCCTGTGTTGAATGACACAGCGGCTTCGTTTTAGAAGTATAGTCTGCTTAGAAAGGATCATGGGTGGGGTACTTTATATGAATATACGTGGGTAATTCTAGAACGTCCCGGTCAGATGGCATACACCTCGCACTTTCACTCTTCTAAGTAGTTGTACCAGTAGTAGCTACCTGTCTTGCAATTCAACGATGGCCATACTAAGGCCGAGTTTATTCAGTTCCCTCGGTGGTAAATGAGGTATATTCTTTCACCCGGTGAGGGCTATACTTAACGGTGTACTTCGTACTTATGATCCACATTCTGGATCATCAGCTAGAAAGCCACTAGTTCCTTCGGAGAAGGATCATGGCCGACTCGAAGGGGTCAAAGCTCACGGAAGAGGGGGCATGAAGCAAGAGAGGAGCATTACAAAACAGCCTATGCTGGGTATGTACTCCAAGTAAACACAATATTTAGCACGGGTATATGGTAGTCCAAGCGAGGTGCTTGCGATCTATGGCCATTGGAAGTAAGATAGACCACACGGCACATTTTAGACTTCAGGATTTGAGTTATTATGTGCTTATTGTACTTAATATGGTCCCTGCATCTCACCAGTCACCACAACCTGCCCTGGACTGTCATTCGCCACCCCCACGAGGCTCGTGATTAACTAACAAGCCATTTGTGATTTCGGCACTCGATCTTTAACAAAGAAACTGGTGCAAGTCGAATCTCTTGTTCCCGTCTTTCACCCCCGATCGTGGGTCAATACGAGAGAAATCCACTATGATGGCTGGACGATGGCGTCGCCTTTGCCCAACGCGGTTCAGTGGAGTGACACGAGCGCTTGATTTCGCGCCGTCGAATCTTAAATTGAGTGTTCCGACACAAGATCGACGCCGCATTTTTCGGAACAAATTACCACCATACCCTATCGCGCTTGAACGGTGGAGATGTGGAGATAGGGCTCGGCAGGAGTTCCCTTTCGATGTATACGAACCATAGACAGCCGCGACCTCTCTCCACTTTTGACTCTGCCACGCTTCTCCATATTTCATCACCTGCCGCACTATACGGTTGTTATGACAGTGGCGAAACACGTACCTCCGCCATCTCCGTTCCCCTGAGTACCGATGATGACTGACAGGAAGCTAGAAAGTGGAGGCCAGAAGGCTTTTCCTCTGCTAAGCTGAACTGTAGTGGAGAATCGGATGCGTTGCAGGCCGCTTCACGGCTCGAGTGTTTTGATCAGGAGCTTGTTCGTTTTGAATGCTGATCTTCTTATACGAACACAAGGCCTTGCTACTCTGATGGATTTTTCACTTCCTCAGGGACACGGTCCGGACCCCTCTCTGCAACCATGGTCATGCTAATCCACGCTTTGCGTGCTCTCTACGCTGATGGGGGCGATTCATCTCTCGCCCGTCGCTGGGAGTTTCGCGAAGAGTCCCCGGTTGAGGGTACCAATCGCTCGCTCTTTATTGCTATGGGTGTGGTAGCCATTCTTTCATTGACTTCTACTCTCGGCCTCCTGTCGTTCCTTACCTATCGGTTTATTTTCTGGCAGCGATACTATAAGCGCCCGCTTGCTCAGAACCAATACGTCGTGCTTATTTACAATCTCCTTCTCGTCGACCTACAACAAGCGATTGCGTTCCTTATCAGTTTACACTGGGTTTCCCGCGGTAGTGTCCATTTTGGAGAGACTGCCTGTTATTTGCAAGGATGGTGGATCCAAATAGGTGATCCTGGCAGTGGCTTGTTCGTCTTGTCTATTGCGCTGCATACAGGTGCTGTGGTTTTACGTGGTCGCCAATTGCCATTCAGAAACTTTGTGTACTGTGTGATCGCATTATGGTTGTTTATCCTCACCTTGGGATTCATCCCGGTTGGTCTATATGGCTCCAAGGCCTTTGTCATCACAGAGGCTAATTGGGTATGTACCTCTACTTGTTCCCTCATGCTTGAGCATGACTCGACTAAACTTTGCTTAACTTTACAGTGCTGGTTGAGCCCGCAAAAACAGAACGAACGCCTCTGGGGTCACTACCTTTGGATTTTCCTTTCCGAGTTCGGCACAATTGTCCTTTACGCGATCATGTTCTTCTACCTTCGACGCCGTATGCAACAAGCGAAGATACTCCGCCGTGGCCAGCAAGAGAGCCTGCAACGTCTCAATCGGGTTGTGATTTACATGGTCATCTATCCTGTCGTTTACGTGCTCTTATCACTGCCTCTTGCAGCAGGTCGTATGGCAACCGCTCAAGGCAATTCCCCCAGCAAGAATTATTTCGCTGTCGCTGGTTCCCTGATGGCCTTGTCTGGACTTATGGATGTCATTGTTTATACCGTCACTCGTCGCCATTTGATCACCGATACCGAGCACAGCACGACCGACCGCAACTACGAAAACACCGACTCTCAATGGCAAACCAACATTACTACAGCTGGGGGTGAGGGATCTCGCCCTCGAAAGGGAGGATTCCGCATGGGCTCTCGGCTGAGCTCAAAGTTCCGGAAGAGTATGCCTACTGTTGTTGACAAAGAGACTCGAAACAGTCCATTTGAGGATTCGACAGATGATATTGTCCCGAAGGACGACGTGGAAATGAACACCTTTGGTGGTGTGTACCAGGAGACCACCATTGAAATCTCTCATGAGCCCGCAACGCCTGCAGATACTATGGAGGGAGGAACTTCGCGCCGGAGTGGGTAGGGGCTTCTTTACGCTGTATGATTTCTTTTTGTCGCCCTACAGGGCATTTATATATATGACCTACTTTATATCTACCTCACCAGGCATGTCTGCCACTTCTATAAATTTCTCTAATATATGATCCTCCACGGTTGAAGAAGCATCGAATGTGTGCCTCTTGTCTTTTGTACATGAATCATAATTTGCACAATCCGCCACTCAGTGGATCATAGGTAGCACATACAGACCACAAGGATCAATAAGACTTGAGTTAGAACTCCACGTCCTAGTCCCACCGAAAAAAAACAACCAAACCTGCAAAATCTGCAAAATCTGTTATATCTTCTGGAATCCCCCAGCATAGCTCTTTGTACAGTACTGTACCCCGTGTAAAGAAAGGATCCCAACAGCCAATCCACTAGCCTCAACGCTCGCTTGTTTCTACCTTACTTTGCTCACTCAGAGTGGGGTACAGAGCAATAGTGTCTTGCTTAGCTGACAGAGTGGATTCGGGCGTTCGAGCCGCGCGAATCAAAATGGTTCTTTTTGCTGTTTGCTTTCGCGCTTGGGTCATTCGAGAATCGACGCGTTCTACTCCGTCGTGCCTTTGGGGTGCTAGGTATTGATGGAAGATCTTCATCTCGGCGACAGGCGGAGATCCACTTTCCGAGATCGGCAATCGGTCCATACAGAGAAGCCGGTTAAAATAGCGCAAACACCGGTATTATGGATTTTTACATCCTTCGGAATACGGGAATAAGTACGGAAGTATGCAAAGTGTGATCTTGTTTGTACCGAAGCGACAAAATAAAGTTAGCGCTAGCTCTATGAGTCTTTCCTCGGGGCGATAATCGCTCAGAATCAAACCTCGGATCTTATAAGCGCCCATACGAAGGACATGTGAATAGGAGGTCGTAAGACTAGGGTTCTCTACGAGGATGATGTTGAAGCAGTCAAGGTGACTTTGAAAAAAGCAACGATATATAGGTTAAAGTATAATAGATGGCTACTATGTACCCCGCAAAACTCTCTGGCAAGGAGCCTGATGGATAAAACCGTGAACCTTGAAGGGCATTTTCCACAAGTTAAGGTTTTTGCATGATGATACATGGTTGAACTTCCCCGCGCTCAGCTTCTCCTTTCCTGCCTCTCACTCTAACGCTTGATACTGCATCATGCTTCATAGCACCCAAGGACTACACCTCCAGAGAGCAAGTTGTAGAAAAGCAACAAGCAAGAAGAAGAGTACTCAAATCGGAGGGCTCAGAAGAAACAGTAGCTAGTCACACATTTCAGGATCATACACAATTCGCTGACATCGGCGGCCGTTCAAAATCCGTCCTCGCGCTTCTAGGGGTATGCCTTGAAGGATAAGATGTACACAATACCCTTTTTCACTCCAAGGATGGTTTCTGTTATCTTCCGATAGAAGAACCAGTATTCCTCCCAATTTTGAGGCGAATAGAGGACAAGGGTCGATTCTCTTTCAAAAGACCATACGCAGGGGAGTCGTCGCCCTCATCAAGCAGGGTTACCATCCGACGTTCACCGTGGCGCAGCATACATTGATTCGTCATGTTTGAAGTTAATGATTACTTGGCAGATCATTGCTCATGATTATCAATTAGTGATTCTTCTCAAACATTCCCACATCTGGAAAATGTTTGGCTTGGTTCCTTGTTGGTAGCACCAATCTCACTGTACCGAAGCAAATCGGCGGGGATATACTAAGAGAAATGGACTCAGAGGTATGAGACTGTTTGTTGTCCGCTTCGTGGATCGAGATAACGTAGGAAACAGCTGGGTTGAGGCGAGACATTGTGTAACTATCCAAACAGTAAGCGTTACCCGTGCCAAAGTACTTATGAGTTGTGATATCCTCGCTTCCAGTAGGAGAAGATGAATTTCACATCATGAAAATGCACCGACTACACTTTCTACTCTACTGGCTGGCACAGATCTATTCCGTTGCAGCCCAGTTCCAGGGCTTTAATCCATTTGGAAACGATGAGCTCACATACACAATTCGTGTCCCTCAAGGCACAGCTAACGACAGCATGGGCCCTATATACTTCCAGATGAACTCTACACGCTCCGTGGAGTGGTTTGCTCTGGGACAGGGAGCTGCTATGCACGGTTCTAATATGTTCGTGGTGTATGCCTCGGGTGACAACGTTACTATCTCCCCGCGAGCAGGCACAGGCCATTATGAGCCGTTGTACGACAAGCATGCGCAAGTTTCACTCAGCAATGGAAGCGGAGTACACGATGGAGTCATCACTGCCAATGCTCGGTGTGACAGTTGCAGCTTTTCCGGCGGTGGTATGGTGAATCTGACCAATGTTTTCAGTCCCTGGATCTGGGCTGTCAAGTATGGAGCACCGTTGAATACAAAAAGTGTGACAGTGAGGATTGCAGAGCATGATGTCTTTGGTACATTCTTCGTCAATCTCACCAAAGCAATTGGCCCCGATAGTGATGATCCGTTTATCAACTTGAATAGGACCTTGATTACGAGGGCCTTCCCAGAGATGTTTGATCATGAAGGTTTTGATAAGAAGAGGACTGCCCACGCGGTCCTGATGACGGTCGCATTTGTTTTGCTATTCCCACTATCCGCGTTATCACTTCATATCTTACCGTCCACGCAAGTAGTACGAATCCATGCGATACTGCAGCTCTTCACGCTGGCCATGACAGTTGCAGGCTTTGGACTTGGAGTCGCAATGGCCAAGGATGTTCATCTTTTGAAACATCACCACGCAATCATTGGCATGGTGGTTGTCGCATGTCTGGTTCTCTTCCAGCCTGGGATGGGCCTTTTACAGCACCGGTATTTCCGGAAAACGGGCGGCAAAGGTCCCTTTGCCTATTTGCACCGGTGGCTCGGGAGAGTCATGATTATCCTGGGGGTGGTGAATGTAGGCCTTGGATTCGAGATCACTGGTATCGGTTCATCCGATGTACCCATAGGAGCCGTGATTGCCTATGGAGCGGTCGCAGGCGTGATTGCGATTGTGTACACAGTGATTGTCATGCTGACTGGGCGACGGGCTACATCAAGTTGAAATCGAACTGCAGTGGCGCAGTGGAGGCAGTAAGGAATAAGAGCGATTGGTTCTGCTTGGAGAATATCAACACTCGATTAAGGTAGAGCCCGCTACGATACCAGGCAGAAAAGGAGTGAATCTGAGAATTGCGTGTACAGTCTCGGAGTTTAATCAAGTAAGAGACGTGGTACTATTGAAGAAGGAATTTCGCTATTCAGTTGTAAAAAGAGACTCTATAAAGGGTCTCTATCAATTAATAGGAGAACATACCTAAAATTGAAGGCGATTCTATCTTGCAAGTGCAGCATAGCATTACCATGTCTCCAAAGTCTCCAAAGAGTCATGATTATGTACAGTGAGACGGTCTTGAGTATTTTCTAATCTCATCTTTTCTCCTTTCTATTTCATAGCTTGATCTTCGACATTGACCACAAATCCTCAGAGGGGCATTGGTCGTTCGGCGATCGCCTAGCTGAATTGAAGGATAGACTTATCCCAAAATGAAGGTCTCTATAGGTCCATGCATAGGTAATGACCAAGCTTGGGTACATACTCATGCTGTTGATTCGAGTTCAACGTGGGGCCTGTTGATGTCATAGTTAGCAACAGCAAACTGTCTAGTTGATAACTGGACAAGCAGTTCGCCAGGAACTCCCTCTTCTGTAGAATTATGATTCGCGCCCACATTTTGCTTAGTTCCTGAGTTGCTGCTTTTCTTTTGCCCCCTTGGCCGCTTGGACCTGAATTGACCCACCGGAATGGTGATGCATTGCTCCGCTTTGCTTGAAAACTCCCTGCCATTCAGCGTTCACGGTTCGCCTAGTGGCTGAGCCTCGTTCCGTACATCTCCTGAATATGACGTCGGGCCTCGGTTTGCCCTTTCCCGTTGACATTCGACAAGCCTACAAACCTACAAACCTGATCGACTTTCTCATCTCGATCCTTCCCTCCTTTCATAACCTCAGTGGGTGAATGGCGCAGTCATGCCATTGCATACGGTCGCGTTGGGTGCGGCCTTGACCCCTACAGTCCTCCACACTCTAATCAATCATGTGGGTCTACAATTGATGCGAATGACGAACTGTACGAAGTACATGGATGCATGAAACTGACTCGTTTGCAGTACCGACACCGTAAGGTGCGCCATAACCATCCAACCGTCCACCTTACCTATGATGAAGGCATTCAAGTCGTTCGTCAATTCCTTTACTACGCCTCGAAAC
The DNA here is from genome assembly GCA_022985105.1 of Penicillium ochrochloron. Taxonomy (NCBI): domain Eukaryota; kingdom Fungi; phylum Ascomycota; class Eurotiomycetes; order Eurotiales; family Aspergillaceae; genus Penicillium; species Penicillium ochrochloron. The sequence continues at coordinate 52,891 of JAAVMA010000046.1, forward strand.
ACCCCGTAGAAGACATTCAGGCGTTCACGCGCCAGTCAGTCCCTAGCCCGCATTGGGTAAGGACCGAATCGATCACCATCCCCGCCGAGTTTCTATTGTCCGCGGCAGATGTGCTCGCGAAACAACTTGGGCCCAAGGGTCTCGTACGGGTTGGAGGAGAGAAATGGTGGCAATGGCGAGGCCCGGCCGAGGAACTCAAGGGCGAATGGATCGAAATGCGCAACCATTACAACGAGATGAAGAAGTCCAATACCCGCAACAACAGAATCATGCTGTACATCCATGGCGGTGCTTACTTCTTTGGCAGTGTCGATACCCATCGATATATGCTACAGCGTCATGCTCGCAAGTTGAAGGGTCGCGTCTTCGCGCCCGACTATCGTCTGGCACCCCAATTCCCGTTCCCGTGCGGCTTGCAGGACTGTATGGCGGCGTATCTCTGGCTGCTTCAGAGCTACGATCCCAAGGAGATTCTTCTCGCTGGGGACTCCGCCGGTGGTGGCATGGCCTTGTCACTGCTAGTCATGATGCGTGACCAAGGTATTCCGCTGCCCGCAGGTGCGATTCTCATCTCACCGTGGGTCGATTTGACACACTCCTTCCCCAGCATCGTGGAAGACAACCCAGGGGACTATATCCCACCCTATGGATTCCGATATAAGCCCTCTCCAGCCTGGCCCCCACCTAATGCTGACGAGATCTTGAAGATTAAGAATCTGTCTCGCAAAGAAACTCTCACAGCAAAGGACATCGAAGGCGCAGGTCCGACCGCAAACAAGGATGCCAGAGATACCGCTGTTCGTGGCTATACACTGCACGAGAATAAGACCCCGACCGAAGAGCATGCTTATCCAGGCATGCAACAGAGTGCAGACCCGGGCACCCTGCATGCTGAGCCTGATAATATTCATGTGGTCCTGGAAGGCAAGACGGTTGAGCTCAAAGATCAAATTCAGATGTACGCCACGAATCAACTACTATCCCACCCTTTGGTATCGCCAATCCTTCAACCATCACTGGGTGGTCTTCCGCCACTTCAAGTCATCAGCGGTGGCGGCGAAACCCTTCGTGATGAACAGTTCTACGTGGCCCATAAAGCGGCGAATCCGGCGGCTTACCCTCCCGCCGATGTGTACCTCGACGAATTTGACCCTGACCGTGAGCAACTGAAAAAGTACGAGCCCACATACGTGCAGCTCCAAGTTTGGGATGACCTGTGTCACGTCGCTCCAACGCTCAGCTTCACCAGGCCGGCCAAACACATGTTCCGGTCAATCTCTCAATTTGGCTCCTGGGCTCTGGCTCGTGCCCAAAAGGCAGAGGTAGAGACTATGGACGACAATCTTGTTTCACCAGTCTCATCCAGTAATTCGGATAGCTCGAACAGCTCGAACAGTCCAGGAGGCATCGGAGGTAAATGCAAGCCGACATTTCCAGCTGGGCTCTCTGTCGGTAAAGCAGGCGATCCCCTTCCCGCTTTTGATCAGCACATGATTCGTCAACGAGTCGACAAACGTGGTCATATGTATCATCTCGACCCGCCGCCGTCCTATCCCACACTGGCAATTCCACCCGCTAAGGTGGGAGCAGTCAATCCAGAGTTGATCCGGAAATGGCTCGAGGCCAAGCACGAATGGGATCAGAAGTTCTCCAAAGAGAAGCTCCGCGTTCAGAGCCGGCGTATCAAAGAGATGGCGCATGGCTTCCAGGATTTCGAGGGTGAATGTCCGCCTCCAAGCTCTCTGGCTGCCCGTCGTGCGGCTCTAGGTGTACTTCCAAAGTGGCATGCCAAGAAGAACTATGGGTTGATGCTCTGGAGCGGCTGGGGTAGCAAACATGATGAGCGGACCATGGAAAAAGCCAACGAAGCTGAAAAGTCTGGTCAGACTACAACACGCCGCAGTGTCGATGCTGGACAGGCCGGTTCGTATTCAAGCGCGCCCTTGCAGAATCCTCGGGCTGGCAACACTGGGGAGAGCAGGTCTGAGACTGCCGCGGAGAGCAGCGTGACAGGCGGGACTCCGGCGATTACTTGGGATACTACGAATGAAAAGAAGCAATGGAACGGAGAGACTGACCCTGGCCGTCCCTCCGAATCAACCTCCTTACGTCCCACCTCGGAGAGAAGTGGTGGCCCTATACTCATACTACCAGGAGTTGACAACCACAAGTTCAACGACGAGAACGCAAGTACTAGAGCGCTCTTCCACGTCACAGGAACCCTGCCCATGTCATCCGATGCTTCTCTACCTTATCTGAGGGGCCGGCCATCGTCCGTTGGCGGCTCGTTAGCCGGCCGTAGCGAGTTCATGTCAGACAACGGCGAGGATACTAGTACAGTTGGTGGCGACAGAGACTTGAGCACAGTCCCTGGCGGTGCGAATGACGCCGCTAGCACTCGCGCGGTCTTGAGCGCTAAAGGTGTAGTGGGCGTGGTCAACTCTAGAGATAGTGGTCGAATCTCTAGCGATACCGCATCATTACGTGCGAATCTCTCGGATGCAGATGCTGTTTCCGCTGCTGGTAACAATGTTCGCACTTCCACAGCTCACCGGCCCGATATGCCTGAGAGAGAAGTTTTCAAAACAGCTCAAGAAGCGCTGTAAATTCAGTGTCTCGGACATTTACTTGCCATACACGTGCAAATAGTCTTTCCTGATTCCACATTCCTTGATATCCCTGTCCCAATAATGTTTGGGATATACACGCCCATCATTCTGGGACAATGGTCTTTTCATTTCTTGGTTGTTGCATCTTGGCACGCCGTTTCTCGATCTTTGTCATCTCATTTTTATGTTGGATATACCCTTTCAATGGCGGCAATAGCTTCTTGTCCACACTAGCTAGTGTCTTCTGAATGTATCTGATTTACATACGCTTGCAATTTTAGAGGGAGTGTATTGTAAGCCGCTCATCAGATTTCAGCCACTGGAGTCCGAGAAACCAAATCACATAGGCCTGTAATCTTCCTGCATCTACGAGCTTCTCGAATATGAACAGAAGTTTCAACGAGAGCCAGTATAGACATAGAGTTCCAATCCATTGGACATGTTTGAGGGCGGGAGAATCGGGGGAAGTTAGAGTAGTAAAATCTGTTGTTACAAAAAAAGAGCGCTATCGTACAGGATGGGCCACCAGCGCCGTCTGAAATGGCTCATTAGATATGCAAAATGTACAAGTCCGTGCAGGGAATTCATAATAATACAATCATCAAAGGAATCGGGCAACTCAGATCCTAGCGCCACTCGAGGCCAATCTTCTTGGCCACCTTCTCGGCAACGTCGAGGAAAGCCTGGCGTCGGGCACTTCTGTCGGCGCTCTCCTCAGCCACAACAGTCGGCATGCCACGGTCTGCATCTTCACAGACTTGCGCATCGAGGGGAATGTCACCAAGGAAGTCGACTCCCAGTCGCTTGCACTCTGCCACCACACCATGATCCTCACAATGCGAATGCTTTCCATCTCCATGCGAAAAAATTCGGGTTTGGTGGCCACAGTTTGGGCAGGCGAAGTAGGCCATATTGCGGACCATACCGAGAACGGGAACATCCATGCGCTGGAACATGCCGAAACCACGGACTGCATCGCGGAGAGCAATATCTTGAGGGGTTGATACGATCACGGCGCCGTCGATGATGACTTCTTGGTTGATTGTGAGTTGAACGTCCCCGGTTCCTGGTGGGAGATCCAGGACGAGGACATCGAGTGGTCCCCATGAAACGGAATGTAGGAGTTGATGCATGGCTTTTGTGACCATGAGGCCACGCCAGGTGATCGGGGTTGTATCCATGGGTACTTTGCCAGTGGGACTATCGGATTGTGTTTGTGGGAGGAGGTAGCCCATTGACATGGATTTGAGGCCGTAATTTGTGAGAGGGACGAGGCAGTTGTCTATTGAGATTTAGTCGATATACAAGCCCATGATTTTCGGAGTTTATCGCGAGGATGATAATGTCGGTCTTACTTTCATCGAGCCGGGGCTCACCAGACAGATTGAGTAGAGTTGGAATAGACGGGCCAAAAATATCGGTATCGAGAATGCCAGTCTTAATACCTCGACGAGCAAAGGCAAGGGCAAGGTTTACTGCTCGCGCAATGATTTACTTAGCACATACGATGAAGGGCCAGGAGAGCCAATCTAAGAGATTGCATTGGCAACTAGGAAAACACGAACCCGCAACAGTCGATTTGCCCACACCCCCTTTGGCAGAGGAAACGGCCACCACTTTCTTGACATCTCGGATCGCGCGCTTCTGAGGCAGGCCGCGACGACGGGGGAAGGACGGGGGAGTACCAGAACGAGGAAGGCCCTTGAGGTTCAATAAGTCAGTAAGATGCATGATTAAATATTGTATAGCGGTTGCATGTCGACTAGATATGCGGCACTCCATAGTTACCCAGTGGGCAATCTGAGTAGTTGATATCAAAGGTCGTAGGAAGCTGGAGCACACTCACCAGAGGATTGTCATGGCTTAGGAGGGACCGGGAGGTCGAGAACATCCTCCTGCAGATTGTCATTGTGTAAGCTTGAGATGAAAGCATATTATTAAAGGCGCAAATGAGGATCATCGGCAAACACAACGACTCTGGAGAGAAGCGACCTGAAGATGTGAAGAGCAACAGAAAAGGCGGAAGGCGGATAACTATTCTGCCGGAAATTAAGCTCACCGCCCTTGACCGCTTTCGATAAGGAATGGCGGAGGCTAATCCCGAAGCAGTAAGTTATTCCGTTATCCGGATAAACAAAAAAAAGTTGGCCGAGAGGATTTGCTCTCTTCCAACCCATCGACATATCATGGCTCCCAGTAAACCTCGTTCTGGGCGATCCCTCGCGGACCAGCTCGCAGAGCTTGAAGATCCGACTCCCAAGGGTATGTGAAATTCGATTGGACTCAACCATTCTTTTGGTGGTGGGCCACCCAAGGCTAACCTCGTTCCAGACTTTGATCCCGAGGACATTGACCGCGATGAGCAGTCAAGTGGTGAGGAAGGGGCTGGCAAAGAGTCAGATGTGAATGCTGGTAGAGAGCACTATCAATCTGTGGGGTAAGTGAAATGAGCTTACATGTGAGCAAATCGGCCGGTTGCTAAGGTTCAAAATAGCAAAGGAAAACTTCGAAAGCAAGAGCCCATCGATCTGGGAAAGCAATATGCGGGCGCTCGCATTAGCAGAGATGACCTGGATGCAGACAGCGACGATGATCCATTCGCGGCACGTACCGACGATGAGCTCACGTTCGATCAGGACGATGATGGCGACTCCGCCTCGGCAGAGTCGCAGAGCGACGAGGACCTAGTGTCCGGGTCCGGGGAGGAGCAATCGGATGATGAAGAATCGGATCGCATGGATGATGAACACGACCACGATGATCTGAGTGGTAGTGAGGTCTCTGAGGTAGATCGGCCCAGGCGCAAGCAGAGCAACGCCCACAATGACATTGATCAGCTCTCGGATATCCATGATGACAGCGGGCGCAAGCAAGGAGGCTCGGATGATCGAGATGAGCTGCGGCGGTTGATGGCGTCAGATCAAAAGACCATTGCTGCTACGATTTCGCAAGCTGCCAAAGCAGATGCGGCGAAAGGAAAGGCTGTCAAGGAGCAACGTACCACGTTTGATGCACTGTTGAACACTAGGATCAAGTTGCAGAAAGGCCTGGGTGCGATGAATGAGTTGGTGGGTGTAGTTGTGGAGAAGGAAGAGGGTGAGGGTGAGAGTGTGGAAGAAGAAAAGACAAATTCGGAGGCTATCAAGTCTGCCGAAAACGCCGCCCTTGCCCTTTGGTCTACGCTCGAGGAACTGCGCATTGCTCTTGCCGACGCTCATACTAAAGACGGAGCTAAAAAGCGCAAACGTCAAGATCCAATTACCAATTCTACTTCGACTACTTCACTCTGGGAGCGCATGTCCGACTTGGAGTCCGAGTCTCTCCTTCACCGTCGAGCAGTCCTTGACAAGTGGTCCTCCAAGGTTCGCGGCAGCGCGACCTCCCTCCCCAATGCCCGCGGAAAGCTGCTGGGATCTGCGTCTGGTACCCAAAAAATCACCGCCGTCCTTGATGCGCATGTTGCTACGGAAATTGGTGATCGTGCGAACAAGCGTGCACGTCAGACATCTGCGTCCAATGGCTCGGCCCCCACCGGACTGCCCGAACCCGTCTACGACGATACCGTTTTCTATCAGTCTTTGCTCCGTGATCTCGTCGAGCAACGCATGTCATCCTCCGAAGCTATGACCGGTGGCCTTGATACCCTCCACCAACTGCCCTCCCGCCTGCCAATTCACCCTATTACCGGCATGCGCAACGACAAGAACAGAAAGGAAGTTGTTGACACACGAGCCTCAAAGGGCCGTAAGATGCGTTTCAATGTGCATGAGAAGTTGCAGAATTTCATGGCCCCTGAGGACCGTGGCTCATGGACCGTTCGAGCCCGCGACGAGTTCTTCGCTTCTTTGCTTGGCAAATCGGCGAGTGGCTTGCTGGGTGAAGGAGATGAGAGTGCCAGTGATGACGAGTCCGATGAAGATCGTGAGGAAGGTGGATTGCGTCTATTCCGAAACTGATTCCATTCCTGTGGATATCACCGCTATGACTTGTACATTTGCCATACCTGAATATTGGATACCAATCATAACTACAAAATATTTTCAATTCGCAAGCAGGAAAAGCCAAACTTTGTCTACCTTTTTGCATGTATCACACTGCACAGTCCACATGAAATACCCTCGGAACACTGGCTAGCGTTTAGAGGGCCGATCTCGAGTGGAATGAACCCTATCCCGTTAATCTATGGGCAGAATTCAAAGCGGAGCATACTTTTCATCCGCAATTATGCACTCAGTTATCGCTACTTCCATCATCATCCCGCCATTGCTGGCGGAGTGATCCAATCAAAGTATCCATATTCCACCCAGTTCTTTCATACATATCATGCCGTAGACGCTCTGCAGCTTTCTGGTCGCTGCAATGCCGTAGAACCCAGCCCCCCCAAGAAACGTGCATTAGTAAATGCATGGCAAAACAAAGAAACAGGTTTGGCTTACATGCTACCAAACTATGTCGCGCGGTAAAAAGTGTGTTCTCTACTCGGGAGTTTGACTGAGCCAGGCCCAAAAAGCGAAGTAAATGATATCGAATGTTTCTCTAGATTGTTGTTCGCCTCCGCTAATCGATCGATTCAATTCATTTCGAAACGATGAATTGAAAGCTTATTTCTGCTTGCCGAGTCTGTCGGAAATTCTCATACGCAGAGCTGACTGGGGACGATGCTGATAGAGCTAGTACAATCTTTGCAATATGGTAGTACTGTAGGCCAATCACTGTATCCTGATCAGCGTGGCTCCCTTATGAGTTCAAAGATTTGGAGTAGTATCTACTCACCATGGACTGGTAAAAGCATCCAGATGTTGGGAAATCGTCGATCAGTTTCTGATCCTTGTGGCACCATTCTCACTGGCTCAAAGGTGTACGGCTTTGAGGTGTACCATTCTTCGACTTCCTCAACTGCAGTGTCTGGGGAAACATCAGAAAAAGCACTTTGAAGGACTCCTGCCAAGAAGAATACAATTTTGCTAGACCAGGAAAAATCGTCATTCCTGGTAAAGATATCTGAGCCGTGGAAATTCTGTAAGTTGGTTCGCAGAGGCCGTTGGGCAGTCAACGATACATAAATATCTTGACGAAGACATAGCCGGGCTGCTGCCTCACCGAGGCCACCAGATGAGCCAAACTTTGTATGGAATTGAGAATGTGGGTCGTTCCTGTGAGATAAAACTGATGATCCTCGCCTACCAAAGTATGAGCTCCTGTAAAGTCAACTGTATGATTGAGAGAGACATACCATCCATTTCTTCATGCTGACGTAGAATTGCTACCGTGGCGAGAAAGTCCTCGGTGATATGCTCTGGTTCGGAAAGTGCTATTATTAATAGCTGCACACATTCATTGTGATATTGCAAAGCTTCAGCTATATCGCTATCATTCTGTCGATTCAGATGCCGCGAGGAGAATGCAAAGATAGCGTAGCGCAAGACTGGCTTTTCAGCACCCTTGCTGGTACTACATATTCAAAATGGCGATATGGGTCTGTTATGTCGCCCTGTGGATAGTTCATGTTAGTTAGGCAGGTTGACAGTAGACTGCCTTGTTCACACCCATAGTGCCATGTTTTCAACGAAGTTCCGGAGCAGTATGGCCTCTCTCTCCGTAAATTTACTGAAGCCGCATCTGCAAGGCAAGGCCAGGTTGAAAGGCCCTTCTATCTACACAGAGCTCTGGATGGCTCCGTCGTTTCATGTAATATAGAACTTAATTTGTCTACTCACATCTTCTTGAGGGTATTCCTCACTTCGATCGACTTTTTGACGCTAAACGCTAACTCTCCCCAGCATTGTACGTAAGATGCCCAGGCCACCGGCTGTCGCGGCCTCTTCTATCGGATGTAATGGGGATTGGTAGACTTGGCACCACTAGGATTGTTTGAGGTTAGAGAACTGCAACTTGCAAGAATCGCCCTCCTGTTGCGCAATAATAAACAGCTGTGCCCACTACTGCCCAGCTTCATGGCCATGCGGAGTGGAGAATAGTGTGGGGAATGGCCCCGATCCCCTCATGACGCCACAGTATTGGCATGATCGACAACTCATCAAGGGGCATTTCGTTTCGTCTTTTCCTCCTCTAACCATGGGAACCTTGGACGCTACAACGGCCAGGTTATAGACCCGAACAATTCATCCCATCGCAACGTATGATTCGTGAGTTGGCAGGAGCTCGCCGTCGTCCGCTGTTGTGAATCTTCCAAAGGGCAGTAACGGACCACATTCATCCTTACAATCCGAGAATATGCATTTCAACCTCCAGAAGCAGTTGGGACTCGGATCCATATGTTCCTCCTTATTATCATTTCTTTGCAGCGATAATAAGCAGGGTTCCGTCGCACATCATCCGGCCCAGCCACCGTCATACCCGCTGGCAGTCCGCAACCCATACTTATCGACATGGATGCCAGCCGACCGGGTTGAACAACTTCCATATGCCGAATCCCAGTTTTGGGCAGGCCAGGAGCTCGGCTGGTCTGTGATGGTACGCGTCGATGGCCAAGTGTATAGTTTGATGGGAGTCCCCGACTTGGACGCCAGCTCGATTCTCCCAGCAACCGTGCGACGCGCTGAGTTCACATCGACTCATTCGCTCTTTGATCTGACAGCTGGATTGGTTGCTTTTACCCTAGACTTTTTCTCGCCGGTCTCGCCGTCAAATTACTTGCGACAGTCGCTCCCTTCCAGTAAGTCTATGCAAGGCACTACATTTCCCCATAGCTTCGTCATTGGGAACTAACCGATGAAACAATCCAGGCTATTTGAACGTGCAAGTCAGCAATTCGTGGGGCCATGATATTCAGATTTACTCTGATATTGACGGGAGGTGGACTGGTCGTGAACATCGCTCAGTTTACGACTTTGAAGAACACGATAAGCTGCTATTCCACACATTATCGGTCGAGGATGCGCCTCGATATGCGGAAGATCGCGACATGGCACTTTGGGGACAGGCTATTCTTGCTTCTCGCCCGGAAGGTTTGAGCAACCTGTCAGCACTTGCTGGACCGCCCCGAGTCGTCCGCGCTGCCTTTGTCACGGACGGCGATCTATCTAAAGAGGATTCCTCCTGGTCCCCGCAAAGTGTTGTAGCTCTTGCACACGACCTGGGCAGTATTGTTGGTGATGCCTCTGTGACATTTGCTGTTGGCTATGAGAGGAAGGAAGCCGTCAACTACCTTGGTGAGCCATACACTGGTTTCTACCGATCGAAATATCCCACAACCCACGAAGCACTATCGTTCTTTTTGGATGACTTTGAAGATGCTCGACTAGAGTCTTGGAAACTGGATGACGAGCTCTCTGCCTTTGCTACCGCTGCTGCCGGTCCCAAGTATGCAGACATCGTGGCTTTGTCAACTCGTCAAGCTTATGGGGGCATTGACTTGACAATTCCCAATGATTCACTCGACACTGATCAAGCGCTGGCCTTCATCAAAGAGCTTTCCAGCGACGGGAACGTGAATACCATAGACATTATTATGCCAGCCTTTCCGATCTACTGGGTGATGGATCCTGATTGGATCCGTTTGTTGCTGGAACCGGTTATGCTCTACCTGGATGCCGGTCGATGGCATCTCCCATATACTATTCACGACCTTGGATCTCATTATCCTCATGCGATCGGCCATGACGATCAGCGAGCTGAGCCCATGCCTATTGAGGAATGTGGAAACTTGCTCATTCTGGCGCTCGCATATGTTCGTGCCACTGGGGATGAAGGCTGGAGTAATCGGTATATGGGCCTTTTCCAGAAATATGCCGACTATCTGGTCGAAAATAGCATTGACATTGCCGAGCAGCTATCATCCAATGATGCTGCTGGCCCGCTAGCGAATGAGACAAATCTAGCTATCAAGGCGGCCATTGGCATCAAGGCATATGGAGAGTTGAGCGGAGATCAAACATACTCTCGCATCGGTGATGAGCACGCAGGGCTTTTCTTCTGGCAAGGACTAGGCACAGACGAGAACCAAACTCATTTTGTGCTGGAATACCCTGACATGCCAGGTACATGGAAGATTCCATATAACCTATACCCAGATGTCCTACTAGGCCTAGAGACATTCCCCAATGAGGCATACTCGATGGGTAGTGAGTTCTTCTCTACGGTTCGCGGGGAATATGGCGTGGCATTGGACAACCGACAAGACTGGGCCAAGTCTGATTGGAACATGTGGCTGGCGGGTACTTTCAAAACGAGCACGCGAGATGAGTTCGTCGATGACCTGTGGGCATTCATGACGAATGGAAAGCATAACTGGCCCTTCTCGGACCGCTATGTTTCTACCTCTGCGCATGGCGCTGAGCCTGGCATTCCGGTCCTATGCCGTGCTCGCCCAACCGTGGGTGGCCATTTTGCATTACTGGCATTGAAGGGTCCTAGTTCTCTCCCATCGCTCTCGACTCATAAGGTTCATGGTACTGGAGGGTCGAGATATGATCGATTCATGGACCCTGATGGTGAGTTGTGATTAGTTGTTGCGTAGAGCGTCGACTTGTCATTCCTTTGTACATATTCTTAGTCAATAGCAGTATTCTCTTCGTTGAAACCTTTACGTTCCCATGTATGACTTAAGGTCCAATGATCTTGTTGGGATTATCTCATAGTAATACGTTTCTGGGGATGCCTCGAATTGCCCATCTGAACAATTGGTCTGAGATATGATATCCAGCACATTGGACTTAACAAAGAGAGTCTATATGTTATAGTTAAAAGCAGGGCACCGCTCAATTAATGTGGCATATAGCTCTGTCTTGGGAGGTACTGGTGCTATGACTACCAACGATGTATAGCTGAGACTGCGGATAGCACATTCCTCACAAACCACGAGCGAACTTAGAGTTCAATATTTGATAATGCCCAGTAGTCTGCCGGTGAGCCATATCTTCATGGAAGTCATTTATAAATCTTAATCTAGCCTGTTTGTGTGTGCATTTCCAACTCTTCTTCCTTGTTTCTCTTCAGGAAGTGTGTTTGTGAGACCAGGGGTGGGTGCTTACCTAATCTGCCTGTCACGCCTCCCCGGGTTGTTGCTTCATCGATGCGCAGTGAATCTTCCGTCGCCCTGCAACTTTCTCTCACCTCCTCCGCCTTTCTTCCTTTCTTCCCTTCTCTTTATCTCCTCCTCGCATCTCCTTCTCTAATCCTCCACGACCTTTGATCTCTCTAATAATTCCCCTCCTTCCCTCCATGGCTTCTGTGAGTTCCTCCTGTCTTGGCTCTCTGTCGTCTCCCCTCCTGCGGCACTGAGCTGGATACCCATTCTGTCACGTCGGCGACACAACACCTTGAGCTTGTCCAGATCATGACTAATGCTGTATCTCTCGTCTCTAGCCCCGCCCGCACAACTTCGGTGCCCAAGGCTATCCTCTCGCGAACGGTGCGACCCCGTCCGGTCCGGCACCCGGAGCTGTGCCACTTCTCCCCAACAATGGCAGACTGATCCAGAGTGGACCAACTCGGATCTTGTGCATTGCGGATGTGCGAGGTATGAGTGACACACCAACAACCGGACATCAGGCGAGGCTAATTGATTACGGGATGCAGGAAATCTCAAGTCTCTGAATGACCTGGCGAAGCAAGCTCGTGCGGACCACATCATCCACACGGGTGATTTTGGTTTCTATGATGATACTTCGTTGGAGCGCATTGCGGACAAGTAAGTGCCCAAATCAACCTCTCGACTTCCATCTTTAGATCTCAAAATGAGACTTCCCTAGAACCGCATGGCATTCAGTTTCAATATCCCAATATTCGGGGGCTAAGCTAACCTTATTTTGTCTTCGTGCAGGACCCTCAAGCATGTGGCCCAATATTCCCCCCTCCTCCCCGAGAACGTGAAGCGCACAATTGCCCAGGTGCCTCCTCAGCAGTCCATCAAGCAGCGTTTCACTCCGGACCAGCTACCCCTCTCCGAGCTGCCCATGCTCCTCGACAAGCGCATCACTCTTGACGTCCCCGTCTACACGGTTTGGGGTGCTTGCGAGGATGTCCGGGTCTTGGAGAAGTTCCGTTCGGGCGAGTACAAGGTGAACAACCTGCACATCATCGACGAGGCCAACTCGCGACTGTTGGACATTGGCGGTGTGAAGCTCCGTCTTCTTGGACTTGGTGGTGCGGTCGTCATGCACAAACTGTTCGACAATGGCGAGGGAAAGACAACAATTGCCGGTGGCCAGGGTACCATGTGGACTACACTGCTACAGATGGGTGAACTCATCGACACCGCTAACCGCGTCTACGACCCATCGGAGACTCGTGTCTTCGTTACCCACGCCTCGCCTGCCCGTGAGGGTATGCTGAACCAGCTCTCCGTCACTCTTAAGGCCGATTTCTCCGTTTCCGCTGGTCTGCACTTCCGCTACGGGTCTTCCTACAACGAATTCTCTGTCAACCCTTCGCTCGACCACTATCGTGGCAAGCTTGCTGCCTCCAAGGCGTCTTTCACCGACGTTTGGGAGACCGTGCGGGGCGAGGTGGAGTCGGCCATCTCCTCCAACGAAGCCCAGAAGACTCTGCTGGACAACGCTTTGGATGTGGTGCAAAAGATGCCTTCTATTGCTAACGGCGGTAACCCCTTCGGTGGTCCCGTTGCCGCTGGCAATGCTGCCGGTCAGGTAGACGAGAGCGCTTTCAAGAACATGTGGAACTTCAATCTTGCGGATGCGGCTTTTGGATATCTGGTTTTGGAGATTGAAGGTGGCCGAATTGCGACTGAGATGCGGGCCCAGGGCTTCAACTTCGCCCACCGCAGCGGCAAGCCTGCAGCTGGTGGTGGTCAACCTGTTCCCAGCGCCCTGCCAGCTACTACCGCCTCCCCTGCGCCCACTGGTGCCGGTGGCCGTCCTACGGCCTCTACCCCCCAGTTCGGTCAAGCTCCCCCCGTCCTTGGTGGCGCTGCCGCTGGTCAGCAACCAGGCCAGGCTAAGGCTCAGCCCGCTCGTGCTTCTCCCGTTCCTGTCATTCCCAAGGCCGCCAGCCCGGCACCTCCTGCCACCACCCCTGCTCAGCCCGCCGGCGAGGAGAAGATTGCTGGCGCGGACGCTAACGGCACCATCCACCAGGAGAAGACTGGTGACTCTCCCGCTCCTCGTGGCGAGAAGAAGCCCAGCAACGGACTGTTCGTTTCCAACGTCGACAGTGAACAGAAGGTCCGCGACCTCCTTCCTGAAGAGGACCAAGCGAAAGCTGTCAAGATCGAGAAGTACGGCAAGTTCAACTATGTTGTCACGTTCCCGACGGTAGAGGATGCCAAGGCTGCTCTCGATCGCCAGCCTCTTGATCACAAGAAGCCCACCGCCGGTTCCGGCCCTCGCAAGCCCAACTTCAAGTTCTTCGAGGAACGCCCCCGAGGACAGGGCAATGCCGGCACCTGGGGAAGCAGCACTCGCGGTGGTGCTACCACTGGACAGCGCGGCTACCAGAGTGCCAGCGACAGCGAGGGAGCCCGTCGCGGTGGATTCGGCGGTCGTGGCCGTGGCCGCGGTGATCGGGGCCGTGGTGGCCGTGGAGGTCGTGGCGGCAGCTTCAAGAGCGGTTCGGCCGACTCCCCTGCCCCCTCAACTCCATCTGGTGACAAGCCTGCGCCTTCCGGTGGTGATGCCTAGTAAGTATCACTGACATGGATGGATGTCGCCTTTGCCTTTTCTTGGTTATCGTCTTTTCGGGGTGTCAATCATTCTCGACCCCCTTCCTCGCCATCTTGATTCTGTCTATGCCACAACACCCCCTCCCCCAATTTTTCTCGCGTCACATTTTAATTCTCTTGTGTCTTACTTGACTCTCGTGAACCATTTCCAAATTCCCCTATCTTTTTTTCCTACCCCGTTCCATTTTTAGCAAGATGGTGCTCCTATCTGTGTTGTTCCAAATACCTTTATATCCTTCCCGTAACGCCTACCGGAAAGGATATGACGTCGCCTGGCAAAACAGGCTACGTTTGAGGGACTCGAGGAGTGAGTCTCGAGGATTGCGTTCGGTTGTGACACGGAGAGCGAAAGACGCAAAACAAAAAGAATGCCAAAAAAATTACTACCATCTGCCCATTCCCCTTGTTTCTTGTCCCGTTTTTCTTTGTACTTTACCACTTCTCTCTTCCTTATAGAAGAGGGCCAATCATCGATACCCTTCAGCTTCGGTTTTAGATGGAACTTTTGTGTAGACTAAATCGTACTTCAACTAACCTCATATTATTGTTCTTGTTGCCCATCTTAATCCCAACAGGATAGATTAGGTTCATCCATCAATACATTTGTTGGCTGTGACTCGGGAATTTCTTTTTCTTGCAGTGTGGCTGGCTGGCTGGGTGTGGTCGAGACAAGCTTAATTTGATACAGCACTCTAATTGGGATCCACGTGGCAATTAAGCATACTCCAGCTCCAACACCTACGTAATAAGCCACTTGCATTTTATTCGATTAGACCATGATTAGGTTACGATTAGATCGAGAAAGTTGCTTTAAAACGAAGAATTGAATTTGGTTGTGTACAAGGATATATGCAATATCCACCCTTTAAGGAGCGCAAGCCATCCCAACCTACCAAGACTAGTTATAGTTAATTCCAATTCGCCAGAACCCAGATATTCCTTCCGATACAAGAGGTCGACTCTGAAGAAGAAGCCGCCTCGTCCAGGCGCCGTTGTGTATGGGTCAGACGGATGGTCCAATGGTCCACCTGCATGACGAACCCCCGTGTCTCCATTCGCCAGGCTTGATGATAGAAGTAAGAAAGACACACGCATGAAGGACGAAAAACGTACAGCTACTGGAAAATGAGAGACGAAGATAAGTTTGGAAAGTAAAAAAGAATGAAAAAACGAATTTGATCAAAAAAAGAATTCGTTGAAATGAAAATAAATGAGAAGTTCTCTGGAAATCCATGTTGATCAACGAGTGGTATGCCACGGGCAACATAAATGTTGAGATTTAAATCTCGAGCGCTGCAGCGCGTCCGGCGGACATTTCGTCGTGATTTGTTCCAGAGTTATATTTCATGACGCCGTATGTTTTTCAAATGACATTCGATGATGGGTATGATTGGAAAGTAAAACGTGGTACAGTTTAGTGGACGTGAAATGGAGGTTGCGTGAGTCGTGAAAATGGTGCAGGGCAGGCCAATTGTTATAATCCCCATCGTGGAGACTTGATATATTGTTACTTGGCACGGCCCATGATGTCGTCGACATCACGCTGATTCACGACGACGCCGCCCTCGGAACAGCGAGCCTTTGTGCGCAGCTCTGAGCAGAGATTGTCGACATCGATCTCGCCGTTCCGGAACTTCTCCATAGACTGTAGACGATCCCTACATGACATGTCAGTAAGAGAGATGGAGGAAAGGGAGGAATATACGCTCAAAGCGCAGGAAAACATACCAAATCTTGGTACATGACAGCATCTGTGACTTGTCCTCTCCAGGAACGACTTCTTCCTCCAGCTTGCTGTCGATTTGAGCGATAAGGTCCTTCTTGGGTGGCTGAGTTGCCACCTCACTCAGGTTGTGAGATGGGCTACCCAAATCAGGTAGAGGGAAAGCATCGTTGAAGAAGGAACCAAAGTCCTGGGACAGGACGGCATCCTGGGGTTCGCGCCAGTCTCCAAAGAGGACTGGGTCGAACTGACCGCCATTTTGTTGGGCCAGCCAATCGAACCCGACCGTATCCTCGGTAGGAGCCGGCTGGTCGCTCGAGACACTGTGGGACTTGGACTTGTCCCGAGCAGCTGGGATGGGGTTATTGATGTTGCCGCAAGCCATGCCAAGTTTCGCGCAGAAAGATTCCTCACCATTAATGGAGCCGTGAATCTCGCACGTGTTAAGAGAGTCGTGGCCCTTTGCCTCGGGCGGAGAGCTCAAGCTCGGCTCGGGGGAAGTCCCATTCGACGAGAGTAGCTGACTCTGGTGTGAATCAGACGAAGACGAGGGAGAATCAGATGTGTCATGCGTCGAAGTTCCAAACTGCTTGATGTTGTTGTACGGGGCCCTGGTGGAAGTAGTGCTGCCCGGAGTAGTACCACTAGAACCAGCATAGTGGGACTTTGCGCTCCCAGGTCCAGTGGGGGTACTGGAGTTGGTGGGGGTGCTAGAATTAGACTTGTTCGTGGCAATGTTAGGCATGCTAGGCAAGCCGTTCAAGTTGTCGCGACTGAGCACACCCGGGGCACGAGGGGCCTGTCCCTTGTTCTTGGACTGATCGTTCTTGTTCTGGCCATTGAAGAGATGCGAGCCCGGAAGATCACCAAACTTGGGGAAGTCGAAGAGGAACTCATTGTTTTGCAGGCCATACGCTCCCCGGGAGTGAGCACTAGGAATAGCGCTCATCGCCGAGATACCGCTACCACTAGTCATCCAAGAGAGACGCTTGCGATACTCGCGAAGTTCCACCTGCAGCCGCTCGACCTGAGCTCGAAGCAGGCCATTCTCCTGGTTGGCGTTATCTGACGACTTTTGCAGTTCGTCCACCTTGGTTTCCAAGTCCTTGAGGTGCTTCTCCTTCCGTTCACGGAATGCGCGTTGGGCAGCCCGGTTCTGAGCCTTGCGTTTCTGTTTTATCCTGTCAATAAAACCATGCCCACATGAAATCATGTATTTAACAAGACACGCTGGATGCCTACCGTGGTGGGTTCCGAGGTGAGGGGCTTTCGGCCGGGCTTCTTGGCCTCACTCTCCCGCCGCTTCTTGCCATTCTCCTCCCCGTCCACGTCAGACTTGCCATCCATCGACTTTCGCTTCTCACCAATGTCATACTCGGCAGATGAGCCAGGCAGATCACCAATCAAGTCTTCCGAGTTCGGGAACTCAAAGTCGACCTCCGGGTTGAAGTCCAAGAATGGGCTTTCCTCCTCTCCGAACCCGTAGGCATTAAGTTGCGAGTTGTCGAACCCACCCGAAGGTGGACCACTCATTCCATTAGACGGAGCATGGTCTGGGCTGTGGAGGGGTTTGACTTGGGGGGTGTGATTAGGCTGGGATTGCTGTTTCTGGCCGGGATTGTTGGATGAGAGAGCAGCTAGCAGGAGATCCTGCTGACCGGGGGAAAGATAGAGCCCCTGCTGGTAGAGCTGGTCGTAGTCGCTCATGATGAGTGTAGAATTTAGTGTGATATGAATAGGATGAAGAGATTGACAAGGGTAGTCAAAAAGAGTAGCGTTCAGGAGGGAGGAGGGTAGGCCGGTTGATCAGTTGAATGGGAATGACAAGGCTCGAAAGGAAACCGGGAGCGATAATCGGGCGGTCCGCCCGCAAACGATGATAGATGCTTGAACTGAGATCAAGTGGATGATGACGGGAAGTTTTGGGGTATCAGACCGATTTGAATCGCCCTGAAAAAGCCCGTGATGGAAGGATACTCCTGGACTGGAGATGTGACAGGGAGAGAGCGAGATAGAGTGGAGGAGAGGGGGAGAGGGGATCAAGGAAAAAAAGGTGCAGAACGGGCCTGAGGCTAGAATGGAGTGGAAGCACTAGTCGATTAGCCCCAACTTCCAAGCCCAGGATCGAATCACTGCCCGGGTGTGGCTAGGCAGGATCGGAGAGGGAATTGAATGAGGTGGTATGAATTGTATGGATTGTACGGAGAGCGTATGAAGGAGTGTAAAGTAAAGGTATTGGGATATACGGGGGGGGTGAAGATGAGGAGGAGGGAAGAGATGATGAAAGAGGAGGCGATCTAGTGAGCGGTGGACAAACCGGCTGCTTCATTGGCCCGAATTCCGGCCGCAGGTGATCTCGGATGATCGGCAGCCAATCAGCGTGCGGGGCAAGGAGGGGTGGTGGGGAGCTGACTCATCTGATTGGCAGCCTCAGGCAGGAAGTGGCGGTCCATATTGGCCTGATTCTGCCTATTTCTGCCTGATTCTGCCTCTGTCCATGACGGACTCCAGTTGCTTAGAAATCAAACGAGCGACTTTCCCTTCGATCTTCTTCGGTGGGTTCGCTGTGATTCGCTCTGACAGACTGCGTTTCGACCTGGTCTCGTTCTTTTTCACGGCCATTTTCTGCAGCCTTTTTTTTCCGGTTCCCGTCTAATTGGATGGTCCATCCAGTCAGATGGGTTCATTTTGGCCCTCGTGTCACCTTCCCCTCTATCTAGCGCCATGTTTCATTACGAAGTGACTCACGAGCACTCGTATACTCCGTTACATCTTGGTCCTAGTTGAAACCCTCGACAAGCATATGGGGAAATTCACTGTATGGTGGTATCAACAGGTATCAACATGGGTCGGTATTCCGCATTTCCACCCATATATAGAATAGACAAGTCTTCAGTCGTCACGACTTTTGATGACCATCCATAGGCATAGGGACTACTCACTCTCCGGAGTATACTCCTCCATAACCTGCTGGCCATCTTATCCATCATTATCACTTCTCAATGGCCAGGGTCTGGCCCCACTCTCGGGTTCAAGCCAATGTCTCCGATCCATAATCAGACCACGCCTCCAGCTTATTCTGTTCCATGGTATGTTGAGCAGTTCAGCCCCTACAGTATGTATGTAGTACTATCGACTGGATGAACTCCTAGTGGCTCCCGTATCCGCGTGGCAAACGCTTCTTATTCATGTCGCCCGGTCTCGAATGACGTTTTCTTTTATTTCCCGTATTCCCGTCCTGGATCCACGTGAAAAATGTAAAAAAAAAATGGGCCGAGTCTCTAGCCTCAATATCAACTACTACTTAGTACTCCCGCGTACCGCGTAAGCAGAGCCAATTTAAGAGTCTCCGGTTTCGCATGCAAAGCCCCTCCCTGGTTGTCGATCGTTGGCGCTTATTGGGACTTTCTTATCTTGTTCTTATCGCAACGATAGATAGTATTGTGGTCATGATAACCTTCTTCTAGTTACCTATAATCCATCTATCAAATGAAGCAATTATAATGGCTGAAAGCCTCCCAAAAAGTAATATTGAAACTATTTCCTGCCAATCATGACTAAACCTTGCGTACTGTAAACTAATTCACGTACATTATCTTCACTACTTTCGCTATGCTGAGACTCCAGGTCACATGACCCCTCGTCCAATTTGGCTGGTCAACTCTCGCCGAGCAGAAAGTTCTCCGCACATCGCATATCCACTCCTCGACTAGCGCCCAGAGGCTAAGAGACCTTGTCGAGACTTCTCAAATTGGTTGGCTGAATACCTCAACGCTCTTTCTTCTATTCAACGCACCCCCAACCCTTGCCCACCATGTCTGACGTCGCCGCCTTGGAGGCCGAGGTCAAAGAATTCAAGATCCAGGTAACTCCCCCTCCTCTCACCTTTCCTCCATATGATCCAAGCGCAAACCAACTAATGACATTCATTTTGCCCTCTCCTCTAGCTTGAAACTGTCCAATCTAGCTTGCAGGTAGAACCCGATAACACGGAGCTGCAAAGTCTCAAGACTGAACTCGAAGAACTCATAACCCTCACCGAAACTGCCATCGCCGAGCTCAAACCATCCGCACCCTCAGCAAAGCCGAAGCCAACTCCGGCAGCATCCAAGGAGACATGGTCATCAAAGGACTCGTTCTCGCGCCCGTCACAACCCGCCGTCGATCGCACAGATGAGGTTGCCGCCACCGCACCCACCCCCGCCGCCTCTTTCTCCGTCAATGATACTGTTCTCGCCCGCTGGGTCTCGGGCGACAATGCCTTCTATCCCGCTCGCATTACCTCCATCACAGGCTCTTCTAGCAATCCCGTGTACCTGGTCTCGTTCAAGTCGTATGCGACCGTCGAGAACCTGACGGCCAAGGATATCCGCCCCATCGCGGGCAATGACTCACGCAAGCGCAAGGCTGATGGAACCCCAGGCAGTTCAGCATCCCCATCTCCCGCTCCACCGTCGATCTCACACGCCAATGTGATCTCGGCGGCGGCCGATATCAACCCCGCTCTCGCCAATCAAGCTCGCCAGGAGCCTGGCAAGGTTGGGGATGCCTCCGGCCGTCCCGCCAAGGTGCCTCGCAAGGTCAAGGCCAATAAGGAATTGGAGGCAGGCAAGAATAAGTGGCAGAATTTTGCGGCCAAAGGCAAGGGCAAGTTTGGCAAGAAGGACAGCATGTTCCGCACTGGTGAATCGGTGAATGCACGGGGTATGTATTTGGTCTTGATTGGTGGTAGAGGTGTGGAACGAAGGCTAACTCTTCTGTCAAGTGGGATTCACGGGATCAGGTCAACAGATGCGCAGAGACCCTACGCGGACTCGCCATGTTTATCAACAGGCTGAGGATGAGGGCTACTAAAAGACGGCACCATCTCCCTGGGCTCTTCAGTTGAGCTGGGAAGGTCTTTTCAGTGGGCCTCTGGCTTATGGTTATGTCCTGTTTCTTTCCTGCTTCTTTTCTTCCTTTGTTTGGAGTATTTCTCATGTTCTCATCGCTAACTGGATCGGCGATGCAGATAAAGCCATCTTCATCTTCTGTATTTTTCGCCTAGCGGAGTTTTGTGTCCATAGATTACGGTTCTTCCGGGGATTGCATGATTTTCATTCACGAAGTGATATCTATTATCAGTTGACCACCCTTGCCTTCCTGAGTAGCTTTCTAACTGTGATTTGCTCTTCAGATCTGAGTGTCGTTTATGGTTCTCTTCTCATGGAGATGCACCATTTGGCTTGCGTTCCCAGCCTCCGAATATTGCATGGATTAGGTATCACTCCATTTCGTGATTATTTACATCTAAGATTGGGCCTTCAGCGGAAGGCCCTTTGTTCAGCATCTTGCCTGCTGTATATTGAATAGTTGAAGCTAGCATACACTAGGTAGTCGTTTCTCGGAGAGTGCTATATATATCGTATCCCGCTTCTTGACCTACCTACATAAAGGAAGCGCCCAGGGGCTACGAATGTCGCGAATTCCAATACGGCCAAGCAGAACTATAGAATGTAAACCAAGTTAAACCATCTACTAGGTACCAGGTAGTCATCCTCGTAATGCCCCTCGCGTGACAGCTTGGAACTGGTATAGCATTCAGCTTCTTGTGAATCACCATGTATGTGGGCAGACCCATACAGACTCAGATACGAGCCCGACAAGTAGGAACCTTTGGTGTGCCTGACCTTAGCGCCTAGCTCACATCGAGGTACCTCCAGCAGTACCTAGTACAGTAGGTAGTGTAGTAATACATACTTCAGGCATTGCAAACGCGCCCCAGTGGTTCTGATCGCCTTGGCCGGACTGGGCGGGGCGGCGGTACCCGCTTCTCCTCGGTCCAGCCCACGTCATGTTGCCTTGTCTCTTGCTTTGGCTCTTTCTCCAGCTTCCAACTTCCTTGACACATTCATTCCTGTCACCTACTCGAGACTTTCTTGTCTGCTGCTGGAGGTTGTGGATAACAACGCGTCTGCGATCTCACTTCTTTGTGCCAGCATCCGTTTTGTTGCGGTCCCTTGCGCTTGCAGTGTCCGAGCTTCGGCCTTGCGACCGGTAGAGCTGTCTCCACCTCTCGCATGAGCAGCTCTGCAGGGCTGACCGTTGATAACGAACCTCTGTCACTCATCTGGAGACTCGGACCAGTCGGGATAGAACCTGAAGAAACGCGACTATTCCTCAGCCTGATTGCCGTATCGACAAAATGCGGCAATTGAGGCTTGTTGGAGCGCTCGTGGGGTTGGGCTTCCTTGCTTCGCAGCCGGCGCTGGTCGGCGCGCAGGGCGAGACAAAGATCCACGAGAAGGGGCGATGTGCGATCCGTGGACACTGTGGAAAGCAATCAATCTTTGGCGGCGAGTTGCCTTGTCCTGATAATGGACGGGCTCATGAACCGGAGGACGACGTACGGCAGAAGCTGGTCGGGCTGTGCGGTCCCAAATGGGAGGAGGGCCCCGTCTGCTGTCTCGATGAGCAGGTGAGATTAAAATTAAACTATCATTGAGCCGATGCGATCGCTAGTATTGAGTGGATGTACTGACAAACGTTGTTGTTGTGTCTTAGATTGATGCGCTCTCAAGCAACTTGAAGCTGGCCGAGGGTATCATTGCCTCTTGTCCAGCCTGCCGTCACAACTTCTTCGACATCTTCTGTACCTTCACCTGCTCACCGGATCAGTCGCTTTTCGTCAACGTCACTCAAACCGAAGAAAATCGCTCGGGCAAGAGCTTAGTGACCGAGGTGGAGAACATATGGTCCGAAGAATATCAGAGTGGTTTCTTTGACAGCTGCAAGAGCGTGAAAAATGGTGCCTCCGGCGGAAAGGCCATCGACTTTATCGGCGGGGGTGCGAAAAATTACTCGCAGTTCCTGAAGTTCCTTGGGGACAAAAAGTTCCTGGGGAGCCCTTTCCAAATCAACTATCGCACTGAGCCCAGTGGTCCCGACTCGGAGGGCATGAAGGCGTTGCCTATGAAGCCCAAGGCTTGCAATGACGAGGACAAGGCGTATCGTTGCTCTTGCGTCGATTGCCCCGAAGTGTGCCCCGAGCTGCCTGCCGTGTCTTCTCAAGCTTCCTGCCATGTAGGACTCTTGCCATGTCTTTCATTTGCCGTCATCGTCATCTATTCCGCATTCCTCACGCTTGTTATGGGACTCGCAAGCTATGTCACATACAAGGAAAGTCGATTCCGCAAGCCAGAGCGTGTGCGCCTGCTCCAGGATCCCACCTCCAGTGATAATGAAGATGAAGGGGAGGTTGTGCACCGTGGAGGCTACATGGAACAGCCCCAGGGTGTATACAAGCCAAACTCCCTTTTGTCTGCTCTGTTCCGCCGCATTGGTGGAGCTTGTGCCCGATTCCCGGCCATCACGATCGTCTCTAGCTTTATTGTGGTGGTGGTGCTCAGTTTGGGCTGGCTTCGATTCACGATTGAAACGGACCCCGTGCGTCTCTGGGTGAGTCCGTCTTCGCCAGCCGCTCAAGAAAAGGCGTTCTTCGACGAAAGCTTTGGGCCATTCTTCCGAGCTGAGCAGGCCTTCCTGGTGAATGAAACTGGTCCCGTTCTAGACTATGACACTCTTGTGTGGTGGTTTGATGTCGAGTCCCGTGTGCGACGCATGATTTCGCTGGGCAAGGGCCTCAATCTAGACGATGTCTGCTTCAAACCGACGGGAGATGCCTGTGTGGTGCAATCTTTAACCGGCTACTTTGGTGGCGCGGTCTCCAATCTCGACCCTGACACATGGCAAGATCGGCTCCTTCATTGCACTGAATCTCCCGGTGACCCCAGCTGTCTCCCTGACTTCTCGCAGCCCTTGAAGCCGGAGATGATCTTGGGTGGATATGAAAGCACTGGAAGCGTCCTTGATGCTAAAGCGCTGGTTGTGACGTGGGTAGTGAACAACTTTGCCCAGGGTACCGCTGAGGAAGAGAATGCCATCGATTGGGAGAATAGCTTCAAGACCGTCTTTGATGTTGTTCAGGAGGAAGCCGCTGAGCGGGGTCTACGTGTTTCTTTCAACGCCGAGGTTAGTCTCGAGCAAGAGCTGAACAAGTCTACCAACACGGATGCGAAAATCGTGGTCATCAGTTACGTGATCATGTTCGTCTATGCTTCTCTGGCCCTTGGGTCTGTCACTGTAACTTGGCGGTCTCTTCTCATGAATCCCGCAAACGCCCTTGTGCAATCCAAGTTCACCCTCGGTATTGCTGGTATTTTGATCGTGTTGATGTCGGTCTCTGCTTCGGTGGGACTGTTCTCAGCGGCCGGTGTGAAGGTGACTCTGATCATTGCCGAAGTCATTCCGTTCTTGGTTCTGGCAGTCGGTGTTGACAATATTTTCTTGATTGTCCATGAATTTGAGCGTGTCAACTTCAGTTACCCGGACGAAGAGATTGATGAGAGAGTTGCCCGCGCTGTCGGCAGAATTGGACCCAGCGTTTTCCTCTCTGCCCTAACAGAAACGGTGGCATTCTCTCTGGGAGCCTTTGTAGGGATGCCTGCCGTCAAGAACTTTGCGGCGTACGCAGCAGGTGCCGTCTTCATCAACGCCATTCTTCAGGTCACCATGTTCATCTCCGTCCTGGCTCTTAACCAGCGACGAGTGGAGAGTCTCCGCGCAGACTGTTTCCCATGCGTCACCGTTCGTAAGGCGAACTCGTTTGGCTTACCTGAGGAACAGATCTATGATGATCACGAAGCAGAGAGCACGCTCCAAAGCTTCATTCGCCGGATCTATGCTCCGTTTATCTTGGACCGCCGCGTCAAGGCAGTGATTGTCATCGTCTTCCTGGGTATCCTGACTGCAGGCCTGGCTTTGATCCCTGAAGTCGCCCTCGGTCTGGATCAGCGGATCGCACTCCCCAGTGACTCTTACCTGATCTCATACTTCAATGACCTTGATGCCTATTTCCGTACTGGACCTCCAGTCTACTTTGTCACTCGCAACGTCAACGTGACCGAGCGAAAGCACCAGCAACAACTCTGTGGTCGATTCACTACCTGCGAAGAGTTCTCCTTGCCATTTGTTTTGGAGCAAGAATCCAGGCGTCCAAACGTGTCTTATCTTGCCGGATCTGCTGCTAGCTGGATCGATGACTTTTTCTACTGGCTCAATCCCCAGCAGGATTGCTGCAAAGAGGATGGTAAGGTTTGTTTCGATGGTCGCAACCCGCCGTGGAATCTCACTCTCTACGGCATGCCAACTGGGCCCGAGTTTATTCACTACGCTGAGAAGTGGATCGATGCACCCACTGATGCTTCCTGTCCTCTCGGAGGCAAGGCACCTTACAGTTCTGCAGTTCTCATTGACAAGGAGCACACCATGATTAATGCCAGCCATTTCCGAACGAGTCACACTCCCCTGCGAAGCCAAGATGACTTCATCCAGTCATACATTGCGGCTCGTCGGATTGCGGACGATATCTCTCGAGAACACAAGATTGATGTGTTCCCCTACTCAAAGTTCTATATCTTCTTCGACCAGTACGTTTCCATCGTCCAGCTGACCGGTACACTGCTGGGATCGGCAGTCGCAATCATCTTCGTCTTGACCTCTGCTATTCTCGGGTCCATCGCTACTGGTGCAGTCATCACCACCGTGGTAGTGATGACCGTAGTCGACATTATCGGTACGATGGCCATCGCGGGCGTTTCATTGAACGCCGTTTCGCTCGTGAATCTGGTGATCTGCGTGGGTATTAGCGTGGAGTTCTGCGCGCATATCGCTCGCGCGTTCATGTTCCCCCCACGGACCCTTCTCGAGAAAGCCCCCGCCAAGTTCCGGGGTAAGGATGCCCGGGCCTGGACAGCGCTGGTCAATGTGGGTGGGAGTGTGTTCAGCGGCATCACAGTGACCAAGCTGCTTGGGGTCTGCGTGCTGGCTTTTACCCGAAGCAAGATCTTTGAGATTTACTATTTCCGCGTGTGGCTGGCCTTGGTGGTGTTTGCCGCCACTCACGCGCTTATCTTCCTACCAGTAGCTCTGAGCTACTTTGGCGGTGGTGGTATGTACCTCTTTTACCTAGATTTGATTTTGTCTTTACTAATGATATATAGGATATCTCGACCCGGCCGCAGACGGTGGCCTTGAGGCCAATCTCGCGTCGCGAGGGTACCGCTCTTTGCTGGTTGATGATGATTACGACTCTGATGAATACTAAGCGCTACTTGCTCCCGAGACATAGTCTGACTTTTTACTCTTGCCAAATTTGACAACCACTTTCGGTCCTTTCACGGACTCTGCAGTCATGATTGTCTTAGGCTTGCCGGGCTCGCCAATAGTCTGCAGCCACGGATACACACAGCTGTGGGAGGTACTGGCGCTTTCAGACCAGACCGGGCGTTTTGGGATTGTTGTAGAGTGGGAGGGGTAATTTCCTTTTCATCTTATTTTGTCGAGTCTATGCTACTATACACGTCTGCATGAAATCCTCTTCTTGATATTCTTTGTCTTGTCTGGTCATAGCTGTAGTAGATCACATGCCCCTCACGAGACCACACACAAACCCTATAGATGCGCGACCCAAACTCCACGTCACCAAAACACGAAGCGTACCACACAAGAAAAAAGGAGAGAGGTTACTACTATGTAATCAAAAACGGTGCCCAACCCCAAAAGGGCCTAATACCTAAGTTTACACCTTAATTAACCCAATAGAAAGCTGAAGAAGTTTTCCCCTCGACACGGTTGATGGTGGTTCATCCCGCCCTAAACCCAATCGGGTAGGTTCCCCCCCCCTACTTTTTTTTTTTTTTTTCTTGCCGTGTCTCGTTCCAAATTTTTTTTCTTCTCTTCTTCTTTTCATCCCCCACCATCCTCTCCTTTCTTTCCTTTTTTTTCCTTTCTGTTGTTTTTCATTGAGATACCCCTTGAGCTGTTTGTCTTAGTCGACAAGCTGCTCATCTTTGAATTGTCCTCTGCTTGAAATTTATTAGGGGCTAGGGACAACCCCCAAGTGACACGGTCACTTTCTGGAAGGAGAAGAGAGAAGAAGAAAAATTATCTGCTTGGTGATACCACATTCGATCATCAATTATGGACCAACAACGATTCCTGCAGCAATTGCAGATCATCCTGGACCGTATGTACCTGAGAAAAGCCTCTCCTCTACTCCTGCAAAGTCAATTCCCCTCGCTAACCCTTGCTTCTTCTCTCCAGCCACCCAGGGAAATGTCAAGGAAGCCACCGGCGTCTTGCAAAAAGAGTTCTACAGCAAGCCTCAGTCCCTTGTCCTCCTCATCCAGGTCGCTACCGGCCATGAGGACCCCAACCTCCGTCAGCTGTCCGCCGTCGAGGCCCGTGGTCTCGTCCAGAAGCACTGGTTGAAGGTTGCCGCGGCTGAGAAGCCTCAGGTTCGGGAGCAGCTGCTTCGTGCTACCATGGGCGAGAGCCAGGATCTTGTCCGTCACTCCGTCGCCCGGATCATCTCGGCTATTGCCAAGATTGATCTCCAGGACGGCGAGTGGGCTGATCTGCCCAACATCCTCCTGCAGGCCGCTGACGGCGGCAACCAGGACGAGCGGTCCGTTGCCATCTACATCCTGTTCACCATTCTTGAGACTCTCGGTGAGGGCTTCGAGGAGAAGTTCCAGGACCTGTTCACCCTGTTCAACAAGACCATCCGTGACCCCGAGAGCGCCGAGGTCCGCATCAACACCCTCCTGGCTCTGAGCAAGCTTGCCTACCACCTTGACTCCGAGGAGAATGTCGCCCCCGTCAAGGCTTTCCAGGAGATGGTTCCCGCCATGGTCGCTGTCCTCAAGGATGCCATCGACCAGAACGAGGAGGACCGTATCATGCAGGCCTTTGAGGTCTTCCAGACCCTGCTCAGCCTGGACCCCGCCCTCCTCACTGTCCACCTCAAGGACCTGGTCATCTTCATGAACGAGATTTCCGCCAACACTCAGGCTGACGAGGACGTCCGCACTCAGGCCATCAGCTTCCTGATGCAGTGCGTCCAGTACCGCAAGCTCAAGATCCAGGGCATGCGTCTCGGTGAGCAGCTCACTCGCACTGCTCTCCAGATCGTCACTGAGCTGGATGACTCTCCCGCTGACGACGACGACATCACCCCTCCCCGCTCCGCTCTGGGTCTGCTCGACATTCTCGCCCAGAGCCTGCCCCCCAGCCAGGTCGTCGTGCCTCTGCTCCAGTCTCTGGGTCAGTACTTCCACCACACCGACCCCAACTACCGCCGTGCCGGTATCATGGCCCTCGGTATGTGCGTTGAGGGTGCTCCCGACTTCATCAGCACTCAGATGAAGGAGATCTTCCCCATGGTTCTCCAGCTCCTTGCCGACCCCGAGCCCAAGGTTCGCCAGGCTTCGCTCCACGCTGTTGCCCGCCTCGCCGACGACCTGGCCGAGGACCTCAGCGCTGAGCACGAGCGCCTCATGCCCCTGCTCTTCAAGAACCTGGCCAGTGCCATGCAGGAGTACAAGGGTGAGGAGGATGGCCCTACTATGGACATCATGAAGGCCGGTATCAGCGCCATCGATGCTGTTGTCGACGGTCTGGATGAGAAGGACGTTGCTCCCTATCAAGCCGAGCTTGTGCCCATTCTGCACGAGCTCTTCAAGCACCCCGACTTCAAGATCAAGGGTCTTGCCGCCGGTGCACTTGGTTCCCTCGCCTCCTCCGCTGGTGACTCCTTCCTCTCGTTCTTCGACGAGTCGATGCACCTGCTCCAGGAGTTTGCTACTGTCAAGGACAGTGAGGAGGAGCTTGATCTCCGTGCTAGTGTCACTGACGCTATGGGTGAGATGTCCGCTGCTGCTGGCCCTGAGCGTTACCAGCCGTACGTCGAGCCTTTGATGCGTGCCACCGAGGAGGCCCTCCACCTCGGTCACTCTCGCCTCAAGGAGAGCACTTACATCTTCTGGGGTGCTATGGCCAAGGTCTACGGCGAGCAATTCTCTCCTTTCCTGGACGGTGTTGTCAAGGGTCTCTTCGAGTGCATTGAGCAGGACGAGGATGCCCTTGATGTCGATCTCGGCGAAGCTGCCCGGGATCTCATCGGCCAGGAGGTGATTGTTAACGGCCGCAAGGTTAAAGTTGCCAGTGCCGATGATGATGACGAGCTCGACGGTGACATCGAGGATGTCGAGATCGACGAGGACGACGAGGATGACTGGGATGATATCACTGCTACCACCCCTCTGTCTCTCGAGAAGGAGATTGCTGTCGAGGTTATTGGTGACCTGGTTACCCACACTCGCAGCTCCTTCCTGCCCTACTTCGAGAAGACCATTGAGACTGTGATGCCCCTCGCTGAGCACCCCTACGAGGGTGTTCGCAAGAGCACCATCAGCACCCTGCACCGCTCCTACGCCATGCTCTTCGCCATTGCCGAGGAGAGCGGCCAGATGCCCAAGTGGCAGGCTGGTCTGCCTCTCCAGGTCCAGCCCGCCAAGGAGGTCAAGAAGTTCGGTGAGATCCTCATGACTGCCACTATCAAGATGTGGGCCGAGGAAGATGACCGGTACGTTTATTATGATTGTTTTGAAATTTTTGCTTTTGGCCTGGTCTTTTACATGATGATTTTTCCGCTTAACCCAGCTCACTTTGACACACCAAAGAGTGTGATTGATGCGAACGGCGATTCTGTATCTGATATTTGTTTCCATGACCATGGCCTTGTTATTTGCTATTGCTATCTTGCTTGTCGATTTCTTTCATCTTTACTGACTGATCGACTTTTAGTGCTACCGTCGCGGACATCAACCGCAACATGGCTGAGAACCTCCGCTACTGCGGCCCTGCTCTCATCGCCGATGAGACTGTCCTCCACAACGTCATCCAGATGGTCACCGACATCATCACCAAGCAGCACCCCTGCCAGATGGAGTTCGGCCCTGAGGAGGAGTCTGTCGAGGCTGGTGAGGAAACTTCCGAGTTCGACTGGGTCGTGGTTGACACTGCCCTGGATGTCGTCTCGGGTATGGCCGCCGCTCTCGGCCAGAGCTTCGCTGAGCTCTGGAAGGTCTTTGAGAAGACCATCCTCCGCTACGCCAGCAGCACCGAGTCTCTTGAGCGCGCCACCGCCGTAGGTGTTCTCGCTGAGTGCATCAACGGTATGGGCGCCGCCGTGACCCCGTTCACTACCTCCTTCCTCAAGCTGCTGCTGCACCGTCTCGGTGATGAGGACCCCCAGACCCGCTCCAACGCCGCCTATGCCGTTGGACGTCTTGTCGAGCGCTCCAACTCGGATGCCGAGATCGTCAAGGAGTTCCCCACCATCCTCAGCCACCTCGAGTCCTGCTTGCAGATGAGCGTGTCTCGTCTGCAGGACAACGCTACCGGCTGTGTCTCCCGCATGATCCTGCGCCACCGCGAGCACATCCCCACCAAGGATGTCCTGCCAGTGCTGGTCAACATCCTGCCTCTGAAGAACGACTTCGAGGAGAACGACCCCCTGTACCGCATGATCTGCCAGATGTACAAGTGGGAGGATGCGACCATCCTCGAACTCACCCCCCGTCTGCTGCCTGTTTTCCAGGCCGTCCTGACCGGTGATGAGGACCAGCTCGACGATGAGCGTCGTGCCGAGCTCATCGAGCTGGTCAAATGGCTGAACCAGATGCAGGCGGGCGCTGCCCCCTGGGTTGAGCAGCTGTAAGGATGCTTATGACGGATTGATTTTATGCGACGACCCCCTGAGCCGGACTACGTGTTAATGGTATAGACGGATGATCTGGACCCCCAAGATGACTAGACGATACCCCATCTTGACGGTGATTCCCCCGCGACGAATGATGAAAAAAGTGCTGTTGTACATAGTTCAATTGATTGATGAATGATTCTCAAACACTTCGTTCATAATTCGTAAATTTGAGTACTTGTACACTCTTGAGGTCGTAAATGCATTCGATAGACAAAAGAAAGAAAGCATGACATTCGGCCAGGTTGTTTGTTATCTTTGAGGGTCAACTCTATACTCCGTATACGATGATGTCTCCCTCGTTTGCTCGGACCCTGTGACGTGTGTGGCGGGATCTCCAAAATCATCAGGGATAAACGTTTGGGCCTGAAGAAACATGGATCCAACGCCTATCGACTCTGCTTCGATGATTGGCCATGCTTGCAGTAGTGCAACTGGATGCTTAGGAGGGAAGCAAGGAGAGATAAATGGCTGCCTGGTTCTCGTGGGGTCGAATGCAGGACTCCAACTCCATCTCCGTACTTCACTGCGGAAATCAGGACAGGACAGTTTCCAACCATTTCTCTCCTCTCCTAGCTCTGGTTCCCCTCAAGGCTTACCGGTGATTATACCACGTCTTACCGCGTCTTATCTGAGGTCAGATCGCCAGGTTCATGGTTTATTATGTGCTGATCTGCTGACGTCGTTCCAGGGTTTCCGTGTTTCACCGCTAGTCATATATACCCAGTACGACGTTCATGATGGTTCCCTCTGTCTCTGCTCCGATTAATTGGGTTCTGCCCTCGTCTGGCTCGGGCAGTTCTATCAAAAAGCCTATTAAGACTGTGTCGAAGCCGTGTTTTGGGTGCGATTGTGGTGATGAGGAGTGTGATTGCTGTATTTGCGCGGTGATGTGAGGATCGGGGAGATGAAGGGCCGAATGGATGGAGTCGGTCTTTTCTCAATGGCCGAAGGCGAGACTGATGAGCGACAATCAGTAATGTTGGTGGATTTTAATGAGGTTTTCTGGGGCAGATATTTTGCAGTCGCAACGAGATTGAATGATCATGGTCTTGACTTCGATTTGGCCATCTAGAATAGCGAAGGTCATGTCTCTTCGGGTTCAACAAGGCTCCTTTTACTCACAATCAAAAGGTCTGAATTTGTCGAATCCATCCATCCATTGCAGAGAGAATGGTTCATGTATATTCGATGAAGTATACACCTCCCGACGACCGTTGGCCAGGTCTAGGCTGTTTACCAGCCAGCTTCCTTTGTAATCCATGCCGATCTAGTTAGTTAGTTACTAGGTATTTACTTACTAATTTCTAACGGCTTACTCTATATTTCTTTCTTAAAATAACACATGAAATGCCCTAAAAACAAGCCCACCCCCACTATTCAGCAGCCTCTAAAATCCTTGAAACCCGATGAATCCACGGATCGGCGCTTTCCGCTGACTCAGCGCCTTCCAGCACTTCCGAAAGAATCGCCGCCGAGCACTTTGAAGGTCTCCATGCATTCATCAGATGAAGGAACGCCCAAGCGCACGGCGCGCGCCTGCGATTCTTGCTATAAACGCAAGGTATAAGACTATTTGATTTATTTTGAAATGAGAATACACGAAACTGACTCTCTACTGTCCAGATCAAATGCGATGCCGCCGTGCCGCAGTGCAATTGGTGTTGCCACCATAATCTCCCGTGTACTTTTGATCGAGTTATTACACGAAAGCGCAAGACGGAAAATGATGGAAAGTGAGTTTGAACCTCTGAATTTGATTTATCTTAATGCTTGTCTTATCATAGCGTTTTCGTCATTAGCTAACAATTTTTGCATAGTCGGCCAAAGGCCTCACGGCTGTCAGAGCGCATCAGTCGCATTGAACAGCTTCTAGCGGAGAATTTAATAAGAGATTCAAGTCCTAGTAAGCTTTGCCTTGCCTCGAACATTTGCTCTTTTGCGGCCATAGCTACGGCTATATACCAAACTCTCTTTTCTAAGTTCAAATAGCCCCCCCAGATCTATCAGAGACCGTCTTTGACTACTCAACACCCAGTAGTTCCCCCAGCACTGTCAGCAGCATCGCACCCCAGCTGTCATATTCAGTGGGAGTCCATTTTGCTGGCCGAGAACTGGGTGTGATCAGTCTTCTAACAGGTGTCCCATTTCTTCTACCCGAAGGACAAGCCTGGATCCAGTCTCGTACCGGACAGACCGTCGCACACGACAAGCTCAGTCCCATGCATGCGCCATGGGAGAAGGAGCGCGCTCAAAGCAACCAAAAGTTATTGATGAGTTTGACGAGCGAGAAGTTGTTCGATCTTCCTGACTGGCGCGTCGTACGGCTATACTTTGAAGCCTACAGGAGCTCTACTGTAATGCGGCGTATTTTTCCAGTCATCGACTGCGATTTATTCGAAGAGACCATCCACGCAGCTTATCAGCAATCGAGCTCGAGTCACCGACAGATCAGCAGTCGGGCTTGCGTCACTGCCTTTCTTGCGTTTATTTGCCGTCTACCCCCAATAAAGGATCTTACCCAGGAGACTCCAATCGATCACGAAACACTAGCTGGCAAATGTCAGTTCTTGATAGCCCAAGTTCTGCAAGAACCTGCAACAATGGATGCGCTACAGGCTGTCACTATGCTGGTAAGAATTTGCACTCAAATGTCAAAACAAGTGGCTATCTCGAACAAGGCTGATCGCAATTCACTAAACTCACTAGACGCTATATGAACTCTCTTCGGGAAATATGCGGGTGACGAATTATCTGGGGGCAGTTGCTGCGCGACAAATCTTCATGTTAGGTGCGAATCTCCGTCAAAATCGAACATCCCCGGTCAGTGAGCGCAGCCAGAAACGCCAAAACCACCTCCGCAATCTCTTTTGGATCTGCTACACCTTGGACAAAGATATTGCCCTTCGCACTGGTCAACCACCCGTCATAGTCGACGAAAATTGTGACTTGACCATGCCAGAAGGGTATACTGAGCGCGCATTCTCTGATCCGGAGAAAGACGATAATCCCAGTGCGGAGCCGGTCTTCCCTTTTGATTTACGTCTGAGCATGATCAAATCTCGGACGCAAAGTCATCTATACTCGGTGAGCGCGATGCAAAAGTCCGACGCGGATTTATTGAAATCTATTCGGGAACTGGATGATGAATTGGAGGAGTGGCGGTTATCAATTCCTCCTCAGTGGCGTCCGACAATGTCGTTCTCGCAAGAGACCTCCGATCCGAATATGAGCATGCATTCAGTCATGTTGCGGGTTAATTACTATCTGTGTATGAGCGTCATTCATCAAGCGAGCAGTCGGTGCAAGGCGTGGATGCAGGGTAGCGGGATGATGGATGGAGTGAGCTCGAGTCTGGCTCTGTCGGTGGAAGCTAGTCGGTCAACCCTTTGTTACTTGGGCGCTGCAGAGCATGTGTTAGTGGAGGGAGTTTTCTGGTAAGTATATTCCTTCGCTCCACTTTGGAAGTAATCGCGTTGTAATTTTCTTTTGGCTAATCAATGCTTTTCTCTATCCAGGACGCTGATATTCTACCCCATGTCCGCACTCCTCACTATATTCTGCAGTATCCTCCAGAACCCACTGGATCCACGCTCGCGCGATGATTTGGATCACTTGAAAATGGCCACCGTCATGATGGCTCGCATCTTTTCACGAAATCTACCTGAAACCGAGGTTGAACACCTGAAGCTGGTTGCTGACTTTGTCACTGAGCTCAAACGGCTGGCCGAGTGTGCCATTGACAAGGCATGGCGGGAGCAGAGCGCAAGCTCTCATGTGGCATCATAATGTTTATTCTTTTATTTCTTGCTTTTCTCTTTTGTTTCTGTATATAAGGTCACCTGTATGGGTTTCTTTCTAATATGAGCGTCAAGGGATTTGGTATATGCGTGGCAGCTTTGGGAATGACATGGCGACACGATAGAAGGAGGATTAGGGATACCTAGACTGGGGACAATCTCAACTACTACATTTTGCTACTAGACACGTTGCTATTTTTAAGAAATATCCTCTGAACAGAGATTTTGGCTCTCGAGCGATCTTATTGTTACTTCGGAGACTACTTTAACCATGTGACTGCTAAGTCGACCAGCTCCAGGTTGGCATTTTTCCTTATCACGGAGAAATCCTTGCAAGAAATTCTCCTCTCAGGTGGGGAATGCGTCACATGGAATGACCATCAACTCGCGGATTGAGGCCATGGTTTTGGGGGCTGCGGCTCCGAAGTGAAAAAAGCATGAGACTCCCTGGGGGAACAGCATGACCGTCTCTTTGATCGGACAGCTGCCGCTCTGGGTGTTTCCTTTCACTTCAAACATCATATGCTTGTGGGCGTGAAGACCTGTCTCTCGTAGCTGCTCCCTTTGTGGGTAACAGCTTTTGGCGTATATGTTGAGTCTTGGTTGGGTTGCTTCGGGTTGGGTTCAAAGACCAGCCCTGCTTCCTCAATTCACTTTATCGAGGAGATCCCATATTAATTGCGCATCCTCGACTGATCGTTTGGCTGCCACTTTCGAGGTGTTGGTGCTCTCAATCCGCGCTGCCGAATTGACTGCGCCGCCCTCAGTTTCCAGTTGCTCCATCAAGCTCTCAATGTCTGATTTGACTTTGTCCATCTGCTTGATTTCCTCTCGGGTGCGCTTCAATTGTTCTTCCATCATCATAATGAGCGATTCACGTGCCTGGTGGGGGCGATACAGGTTCAGCAGATGGTGGGCGTTGATGAACAGATTGCGAAGATCCTCCACTTTAGACTCGAACTGTTCGGGCGACACCGAAAGGATCCCGACAAATTCGAGGAAATTCAGCAGGAGGGACTTGCTAATCTTCAGCAAGTAGTAGGCGTGGTTGAGGGGTTGGGCAGGCTGGGAAAGGGCCTGGTCGGCGTCTGTTGCGGGCTCCGGGTAAAGCTGCTCAATGCCTTGATCTTTCAAGGATGGCAGGGTTGTTGATAGCTGGTTCGGTTAAAGTTAGCAAATCTGTGTCAAAAAGACAATAGCTCCAAAGGTCAAACACACAGTCTGCGGTTCTCCAAAGACGGTATACTCCCCCGTGGGAATCTCCGGCGGCACCAGGAAGCGCAACTCTGACGGCACGTCCAAAGCCCGTAGTTCTGCTGGTGACCACTTCTTTTCAACAGCAGGGTTTCCATCCTTGTCCTTGGATGCCTCGGTCTTGATCTGGTCGAGCTTATCGAGGTTGTCGCGTGTGAAGTGTTTCCACAACGGCGGCGGGGGCGCAAAGGCAGTAGCAACAGCTCGTTGCTCGTTGGTGTCGGCCATAATGCTCGTCAGTACTGCCAGAAAGGCGACGATTAGGCAGTATCGAGTGGGATCACTAGTTATCGAAGGACTGAGAGTTGATCGGAAATGAAGGTGAAGGTGACGGTGGATGTGGAGGTGAAGGTGAAGATGAAGGAATGCGGACGGAGCTAAGTGGGTCTGTGCTTGCGACACAATGCGCTTGGCCGCTTCAACGCTTCTCCTCTTCTGATGAACTTGGGAGGCTTGACGAATACTCCCACCCCCTTCTGCCTAATGCCTGGTGGTTGATGCACTTTGGGAGGATCCTCGGGAGTTATACTTACGCAGGATGCCTTTAAATAACTCGGGATCCCCATCCCAACCCATCTTGCATCGGGTTGGACTGGTGGGAGCGGCCGCTCGCTTCTACCAGCGCTCCTATGCGGCAGACTATATTGCATTGGGTTTTCTGGCGATGGGATGGCTGCTAGTGAGCCAATATTTATATCTTGCATGCTGAAGACTGTTGCTAATTCGTATTCCCTGCCTTAGATTCAAGTCTTCGTGAACCCATTCCACCGCATGTTCTCCCTCGACAACAAAGCCATCCAGTTTCCATTCGCCGTCCATGAGCGGGTTCCAGTTGGTGCGCACCCTTGGATATTCCTTCATTATGCCAATATATACTCATTAGACAACTAGGCATGTCCGTCATCTACGCCGGTATCATTCCCTTTCTCATCATCCTCGCTTGGTCGGCCATGCTACACCCCGGTGTACACAAGACACAGGTCACGATGCTGGGCCTGTTGGTAGCTTTGATGCTGACGTCTTTCCTGACGGATGTGATCAAGAATGCCGTGGGTCGACCTCGTCCGGATCTGCTTTCGCGTTGCAAGCCTTCTCGAGGCACGGCGGATAACGTACTGGTCGCGTGGACAGTTTGTACCGAGTCCAACCAACACATTTTACAAGAAGGATGGCGTAGTTTCCCCAGCGGTCATAGTAGCTTCTCGTTCAGTGGACTCGGCTACCTATCACTGTAAGTATTGTGGTCAATTCAACGAATTAACATAAATTGCATGCTGACCCATTCCTTCCTAGCTTCCTCTGTGGTCAGATGCATGTCTTTCGACCTCGAACGGATCTCGCACGGTGTTTATTAGCATTCTTCCCACTGCTTTGTGCCGCACTGATTGCCATCTCTCGCCTGGATGATTACCGGCATGATGTATATGATGTGACGGTTGGCGCAACTCTCGGGATGTTAATCGGCTGGTTCTCGTACCGCCGCTACTACCCGCCCTTGCGATCGGTTCGTTGCGATGCTCCCTATGATAAAGCCGACATTGGCAGTATCGAGGGATTCAGCAAGTTGGATGATGAGGAACAAGGGATTTCCCGACCGCTCGTCTCTCGCCAAGGTTCTGGAGTTGACGAAAGCTACCAGATGGAACATGTGGAGATGTCTAGCGCTGCTTGAGAGGGGAGACATGAGCGCAGTATCATATATTTCCCTATGACTAGGATTTTCGAAGCCATACATTGTATATACATAATTGACCAAATGCATCTCCCCGCAGAGCTGATCTGGCCTGTCCATAAACTGCTCTCTCCTGTCATGTTACGCAAAATCAACAATATTTTTAATAAGATCGTCGGGAATTCTTACGGACTTGAAATCTCGAATCTACTGACTACAATTTGTAATTTGTCTAGATCCACCGGCGAGTCTCGTTAAATCTGCGGGGTGGCAATAATTCGGCGGAAGCAGCTTATCGCCGCCTTTGGCCTTGGACATTTTTGACTTTCGCGGGGAGCTCGTTTTTCTCCTTCTTCACCCTCGGCCTTGAAACGGCCCTGTTTAACAGAAACAAGAAAATACAAATACTTCACTGTTTAGTTCCCCGGATTTTCTCGTGGTCGGCAGCCTCACGCCCGTCAAGATCGTGCTGCATTGTGTCTAGTTCCTCCTCCACCCCCGATGGACCTTTGGAACCGGTCCATCAAGCAGACCATGTGAGGAACCTTCCACGACACATTGGATGCCACGCAGAAAAGCAGCCGACCGTACGGGCCAGGTGAAAACCCGGTCTCGTAGCGGTTGTCAAGAATGTCGAGCGAGCCGTGTGCGATGTGACACGAAGAAGCCCGTCTGCACCCGTTGCGCAGAGAAAGGCCTACCGTGTTCGACCAATCTCGTTCTGAAATGGGAGTCTGAATTTGTGAGCCGGGGCATGGCCTTTGGCCGTGCTGGCGTTTGGAGTAAAAGCCGCACTGATGGGTTGTCGCCCTTGGGATCCAGTCCTTCTTCTCCTGCATTCGCTATGGACGATATGCGACAGTGGCGTCCACTGCCATCAATCCATCCATGGGCTTTCATCAACAGCGGAATGGCAACCTTTGACAATCCCGATCAGATTGATATTGCACTGAATGAGCAATTGGCAGTTGTTCCTTTCATCAACCGTCGTACTATCTCGATCGCTGGCGATACATCTGATCAACCGGCATTCAACCTCTTTTCAATACGCAACCTCGGTGGCCTTGCGACCGCGCTGAGCCCTGGTCCTGCCCATGGCCCCTCTCTTTTTCCAGGAATATCGAATATGGGGCATACAGAACTGTTTGATTATTATCTCCAGCAGGTCTGCCCTCGTGCCACGGCCAGCTCCACCATGTCTTCACCATTTGCCTCTGTCATTCTTCCTTTCAGCGTTTCCGCATCACCCACGCTGTTCAAGGCTATTCAATCACTCGCGGCATGCCATTGGGCCCGACGAGATCCGAATTATAGCACACTTGGACTGCGCCTGAAATCGGAAACATTGAGAGATCTTCGCCGTCGTCTTTCATACGAGGGATCCGTGACATGTTCCACTGATCCCGAAGTTCTGCTCATCATGATGATGCTTTGTCTGTATGAGATTCTAGATAAATGCGATGAGCATTGGACGATTCATCTGAAAGGTGCTAAAGATTTGATTCGACTGCGCAGGCAACAAATTGACGCGGTTACTGACCCAGTGACCACATTTGCCGAGCACTTCTTTGCCTTTCAAGATGTCATGGGCCGGACTGCCTGTGGCGAGGCAGTCTTGTTCGGGAGTGACTACTGGAAAACTGATGATAAACATATCGACTTGTGGATGGGGTGTAGCCCCGAACTGGTCGCTATCCTTTCCTCGATTACCGAACTGAGCCGAGCAAGACGAGAACTTCAGTCGGGCAATTCCTCCACCCTGTTCTCCGTGCGTGCGGCCTCGCTCGAGAACCAGCTAGAACATCTTGTTCAGGAGGTCGGAGATGGGGATGATGATATTCTTGCCTCTGTGGCGGAAGCAAAACGACTCGCTGCTTTGCTCTATCTACACTGCGCCCTTTATGGAGCTTCTCCGACCACACCTTTGGTGGTTGACTACGTCTATCAAATCCTCCACTTAGTCTCGGATCTGCTTGAACGCGAGTCCATGGCTAGTGTCATGTGGCCCGTGTTTGTGGCCGCCGTGGAACTTGATCCATCGCGGGACGAGTTATGGTCAGGTCCGGATGGTGTACCGGTATCTGGGCGCTCGATTGTCCTTAAGGCCCTCGCGGCGATGGCGGATTCTACCATCTCGAATATTGCTCGGACGCGTGCGGTGATTATCCAGGCGTGGCAGGCCCGCGATCAGGATCTTTTGAAAGCGCCGCAGATGGAGATGAATGACTGGGAGACATATGTGGCTCCCATCAGCACATCTATGAGCTTGGCGTGATAAGTTACCGGTGTATTATAGGCATGTCTGATTTCGCTCTGTACTGTTTCAATATAATGATGCCTAATGATTTCATTTTCCTTGCCTCTTGGGGCCCTATCGAACTGTTGCAGAGTTGCTAAGCGATAATCACCAATGAGGAAATGATATTTCCCTTTCTTTAAGTGGAATGGAGGTTAATTTGCCGTTGAAAAGAGTCACCCAAAATACTAATATTCTTTCAAGCACAGGTAGAACGCAAGGAAAGGAAAGTGGGTACTACTACTTAGGATGCCTAGCACCAGAGCAATGAGAACGGACCCTCCCACAAGGTCTCTAACTGATCCATATCCAGGCCATGCTCAGAGCGGTGAAAATAATACGTGGAGTTATAACTATCCGATGAAAGTAGATAATCGAGTAAACATAGAAGCCTGCTAATCTGTACGACTGCGATGATCCTTTTAACAGAATAGTTGGACTGGTACTTCTAGAAGCTGGATATGCCGTATAGTTTATGCATATTCCATGTCAGTATATCTGGCAAATCCTATATCACTGAACCGGAAACCTCTAGCCGCTTGATCTGATGTTCTGTTACACCAGTTCATTTGGGTTGTGATGAAAGTGCGGGGCGCGGCCGCCTTCGGTTTAGCGGACTAACTTAACGGCGCCTACAAGTCGGGCCCAAGCATATTTGTGAATCGCTTCCCTCTTTCAACGGTACAACTCCTCGCTAACAAGCGTACTATGACTGCTATTTAACGGACAATACCTCTGGTTAGGCCATCCGCCCATCATTGATTTCTGGAGAATGGCGCAGGTCCGGCCGTCAGTGCCTGGGCGCAGTTCCTCCGCCCACGCGTTCGAAAGCAAGCTCAGCCAGCAACTATCGCAATCGCAATCCCAATCCCAATCGGAATCGCTGTTTGCCCACCGTGAGAGTGTATCGCGCTCGCCCAAGTCGCGCTCGTTATCCGATGTTTCCAAGCCTACGTCCACCGCCCAACCCGTCACGGGAGACTTGAGTCGTCCTCCTAGCAAAGACGATAGCATGATTCCATCTTTGCCAGCAACCCCCAGCAGATCGAGCGCGCACCATCTAAACCTCTCCTTGAATCTCTCCGCAAAAGCTTCCGCCTCACCTTCAATCATCAGCCGTGCCCCTCTCTCCCCGAAACTCGACTCCTCTCAAATTACATATGGGTCCCCCGGTTCTGTTCTTCCACGGCGCTCTCGTGGGCTTGATTTCTCGCGCGCGTGCACGAATCTCCACCATTCGACTCTCGCAGAGTCATCCCCAGACTCATCGCCGACAGTTGGAGGCCGCGGAATGATGATCCCGCAACGGCGCAGTTCGCCTGGTCTGACTTCGGTCCCACCTTTCTCAACATCCGGCCCCGCAGACCGAACGGCGATTTCAAGCTCAGTCTCGAGCGTGAACATGATGGAGTCCGATACCAGTAGTAGTGAAGACGACGACGATGCCATAATGGGGGACCGCGATGACGTGATGCTCAGTACGCCGCAGGCGGCGCGAATGGGCTCAGGGCCGAGCCCTTTTGCGACGGGTACTATTCAAAGTCCTGGGAACGACTGGATGGGCGGCTACTCCCAAGCTGCGGCCAGTCTTATGAGCTTCCAGCGGGCCCGGTTCCGAAAGGGACGTAGCCGTCACAGTTCCAGCAGTGCCAGCGGGAATAGCACCAAGCCTAGCCCTGGACCTCATTCACCTCCAGTGATGAAAAGTGTTGAGAACCCAACTGCTGGGTACTTTGCTCCCCGGCATTCGATTCACTCTCGACGAGAGAGTTTGAGTTTGGGGACCCGAGATCTCCGACTATCCGACCTCAGTGATGACGGCGAGAGTCGGGCTACTCGAGGAGGCAGTCCCACCGCTGTATCCCACACCGATGGTGGTGGGCCATTAGGTGTGATCCGACGGGCAGTTACCCGTCGAGGGAGTCTTTTAGTGAGTAATATCTATTTCGACCCATATTCATTATGGCGGCCATGCTAACCATCATGCACAAACAGCCCAAGACCAAAACATTCGCCCGTATTCGGGCCGCTTTGATGGAAGAAGTCGCCCCCGTTGACAGCGACATGAAACGAGAGGCAGAAGTCATCCGGCAGGTCCGCGATACTGAGCCCGAGACATCGCCCACACTCAGTACCTTCCCATTGCTTCAACCAACTCAACCACTCGACACTCCAGACATGGTTCCAACAGCCACGGCTGCGAAGCCCGACATAACAACCCCTCGGGCCAATAGTTTCAGCAAACACGCCAGTCGCCATTCTGGTGGAGTGGATTTCTGGAACTCTCTTGATGGGCGCTATCGGACACCGCCTCCCACTCGTGCAGGAGGTGCCTTCAATGCGGATGAAGATATCGCCATGGATATGACTCCCTCCACAACTATAGGGTCTACCGTCGACTACAAGCAACGCTCGCGGTCTTCCACACCGCATGCCCCCGGTATGAGCGCAATCGGCGAGATATGTCGCAAGCGGCGTCGGGACGATGATTTCGATCCCAACCTCTTCAAACGACGAGCTGTCTCGCCTAGTGTGAGTGCTCAAAGCAGTCCGGTGTTGAACCATTCTTCCACCGTTGATACCAATGGGCCCAACATCTGGGGTCCGCCATCCAAACTAGGGCCACCATTTTCTGAACGTCCTGCTAGTGAGAATGGCAATGGTAATGCCAACGGCAACGGCGGTGGCAATGGTGGTACCGGTAATGCTGGGAATGGCAATCGAACTAGTTTTCATGCTGGTACTACGAAACGAGTGGGATTGCAGGGCATGACCGAAGCTAGTGATGGGTTTATGAACATGAGTATTGAGTGAGAGATTAGCCCAGGGCTTCTTCTTTCGGACTTTGAATTCTGTGATGACATTTTTGTATGAGACTGATTGGAGACTTTTGGAATTCTTGACGGAGTTTTGTTTCTTATTCTTTTGGCATGG
The DNA here is from genome assembly GCA_022985105.1 of Penicillium ochrochloron. Taxonomy (NCBI): domain Eukaryota; kingdom Fungi; phylum Ascomycota; class Eurotiomycetes; order Eurotiales; family Aspergillaceae; genus Penicillium; species Penicillium ochrochloron. The sequence continues at coordinate 95,464 of JAAVMA010000046.1, forward strand.
CGTTGGGAGGGATGAGATACACATTATGCAGCCACGAGATACCTTAATATTATTTTCTTATTAGTTGAATCACACTTCATTAAATTGGACTCGTTGTAATGTTACAGTAATCTATTTAGTTCACTATTTTTCACTTTATCGATATTGATCAAAGCATTATTGTTCGACTACAGTATATATCCTAGGTGGAGACTTGAATTCGGCCAAAACACGTGCGGATCACTCCGCCCTCCGCCCTCTGCCCTCCGAAGCTCAACTGGGTCCTCCACTCCAAAACAGCAGCGGACTCTCTTCCATCCTCCTCTCTCACATTTCCCCAATACTGCTTTCACTCTTTGCAGTATGGCTTCCACCATTGAACTTGCATCTGCCTTCATTGAGGGCGCCCCACCAGGCGAGGTATGCTTACCGGTCATACTCAAAGACCTTCCCCCGGATTACCCCTCTGCTTCTACTGCCCCTCTCCTCGAGCAGTCCGCGCCGTCAAAATACCTGGATATATGCTGACCGTGAATGTCTCTGATGATAGCTCGCCGATGTCGTGGCGGGTACGAACCCTCTCCTCTCCCTGACCAGGTCTAAGCTTCCACGGCAGCCTGTCAACAAACACCCGCATCTCCCGATTCATTCGCGTTCTCCTGCTAAGCCTCGTGTCCGAGCATAGATGTGCAAGCCCTGACCTCCGAGAGTGATGATATCCTTCCTTCGCTCGCCCCTGCCTTTGAGCGATACAATGAGAGCCAGCTCACTACGGTGAAGCTACCAGGCTCAAGCCAGGAGGTGCGCTCGCGCTTGATTATTTCGCCCACGATCTATCGATACTGACCCTTGGATTTGGCGGAAGGTGATTGTCAGTGAATTTAACAAGGTGGAGGGCAACCGATACTTTGATTCCGAGAGCCAGACTTCGTTCGAGATCGACCATACTACACAGGTGAGTGCGGAAATGATTCAGACACGAGTATCACGGCATTGAAAGCTTATATCTTGTGTTACAAAGACCGTCTCCAATGCGCAGTCATCGCCTTTGGAGTCACAGAATGCCGGTTTGATGTGAGTATGGAAAAGCAACAACCCGATTGTTGCGGTCCCCGCTAATCGAGCTCCTTAGTAAATCGCTGCTCAAGTCCCTAGGCGTTCATGCCAAAGAGCATTACCCCAACTGCTCTTACGGTGTCTATCCCATCGAGAATGACTCTGCGGTTGCCATTCTTCTGGTCGCAAACCGATACTCCCCTAACAACTTCTGGTGAGTCTATCTTGACGTTCAAGGTCACCCTTCATGGAGCGCAAAAGACAAAGACACGAGAACACGAGACTAATTGTTTGCTTGTTTATTAGGAACGGTCGTTTCCGTGCCATCTACCAAGTCCCCGTTTCCTCCTCATCCACAGCCGTAACTGGCAAGATCCACGTCGATGTACACTACTACGAAGACGGCAACGTCGCTTTGAACACCACCAAGCCCGTTAAGATTTCCATTTCCTCAGTCACCGCCGAGGCTATCATCGCCCGCATTGCTGCCGCCGAGCGCGACTACCAGGAGGAATTGAACCGAGCCTTTGTGCGCATGTCCGAGGGTGCCTTCAAGGGCCTGCGGAGACAGCTGCCCATCACCCGCCAGAAGGTGGAGTGGGAGAAGGTTGGTGGATATCGGTTGGGCCAGGATATCTCTGGTGGTAAGGGACGGTAGTTTGGTATTTTGGGCGAGAGTGAATCGTGAGATGAGCGAGTGCAAATTCTGAGCGTTGGACGCAATCTATCCATAGGCGGGCCTGATGAATCGATATACATATTTCTTGCACATGAATAGTTGTTGTCTGTGTTTTATTCATCGACTGTACTTCATCCGATCTATGACAAGAAGTGGTTCTTGCATTCTTCCGTCTCATAATTGGCGAATTAAAATAAACCCACTACGACAAACTAATTTACCATTTAACCAGCCAATCAGGTGAGTATTCAATTGAGTAGTCAGTCCCAATGTCAAGCCCAATAATCATTTAATTCCATCTAATTCCAATGAGGAAACTGTAGCCTCCGTCCACTTCCAGCGGTAACTGGGATGAATAAGCAAAAACTAATCGGCCGGGATCTTCTGCACGATGACTTGTCCCTTTTCCAGCACAACAAAACCCCTCCATCTCTCTTTCCTTCTCTTTGCAGCGTTGTAAATATTACCGACTTGAAAATGGTTGCTCACTTGAATCGATTCTTGCATTCCGGTGCTGGACTGGAGAAGACATTGCGTCTGATTCAGTCCTTGGCTCAGATCGCCGCGGTGTTTAGTGTGGGGAGCACTGCGGTGCGATTCACGACTGCTAAATTGCAATTGGCGTTGAGTATGTATCGAGAATCTAATATACCATTCGCTATTTTAGTTACAGGCTCATTGGATGAATGCTAATTATGACATCCTCAGCTCGGCGGTTCTTCCGTTTCTTTGGCTTCATCGAGTCCTTCCAGCGTGTTTCTGCGTTGCTCAGTAAGGATGGTATGAGCTCGGTGCCTGGGTGGCTTGACCTTGCCAAGTGGACCTGCTTTGGACTGTACTTCCTGCTTGAGGATTTGACTATCGTAAGTGAATGCGTACCGAAACGAGTTGTCTTTGTTGTTGTATGTCCCAGGGCTAATACGATACAGCTACATGCCATGGACGTCTACCTCGTCCCTTGGGAGCAGCGCGTAATGAAGGAAGCAAACACCTTCTGGTTCTACGCTCTGTCTTTCTCTCTCGCTGGGTCTGTCTTTGCCCTGCTTTTCTCTACGCCCGTAGAGCCGGCTTCCAAGGCAAAGGACCAGAAGACGAGGAAGAACGGCGTTAAGGCTGAGAAGGAGAAGGTTGAGGCTGTTACCAATGAGAAGGCTGATGCCCCCAAGACTGCAGCTTTGGTGCGACAGATTGTGGTCGATGGCTGCGACTTGTTCCTCCCTGCTGCACTTCTTGGCTGGATGCCAACGGGTGATCTGGTGATCGGCTTGACGATGGTGCTGAGTACTGTCTTGACTGGTCGGGAGATTTGGAAGAGAGTGTGATTTGGGGGATTTGAGGGTAGATACGTAGAAGATATATTTCCGCCTAGACTATAGATAAGTTAGAGTCCTCGAATTATGGAACCTGGGGTGGGATTGCACGGTTGAATTTGTTCATTCCGATCTGGTGGGTGTTTCCCGCTCGCACTGGAGGTGTATATTCTGGAGATAGCCCGGGTTTCGTTGAGCAGAAAATGAGGAACACTGACCTCGATCTCGAGGACACTACTAAGCACAGCACCTATAGGTCCTGTCCATCACTGAGGCTATAGCCAGCTATCCTTGTACATGATAACCTGGTATAACTCGTACCTATTTCGCCGTAACAATATGGGCAATTGATAGCCGATGGAAGAGTCGTGAACTTGCACCACGGTAGGCACTCAAGAACTTATTGCAACGAAAGTACAGTGAACTCGCTCTACCTATATAGATTGTCTTATTTATTCCATAAGAGACATCTAAAATATTGACTGAAGAACTTGTTTCCTTTCAATGCGGGAGAGCCTTGTAGAAAAGCTGGTGACAACCCTAGGGCTAGGTACTGACTTAACTAAAGCTACTCCATCTTCAGATCTGCATACACTACTGTACCCGTCGTCATCAAAAGCCCATAGACTAGAATCACTCTGAAGAAACCCGCAAAATGCCATGCTAATTGACCATTGGCTATTCTAAGGGGGATCATCCAGTATCTAATCATCTCTCGCACGAATTGTTCACTAACGCACGCCATAGTCGGGTCTGAACAAGCGAAACGGCATCTGGACTTTGGGCGACACGATCAAAGCCATTGCCACGCTGACAAGCTATTTTCTAGTAAAAATGGACCAACACTTCCTCTAGAGGGCTACCAATTCCAGTCTTAGCTAAAAAAAGAGTTCCCTTGGCCCCACTGAAGACTGAAAAAGGAAAAAAAGAAAGCTGGACTCGCGGGGAATCGAACCCCGGACCACTCCCATGCTAAGGGAGTATTATACCACTAAACCACAAGCCCAGTTGTATATGAGCATGCGAGAAATAATGCTTCAATAACCTATACAATCAGATTGAATGATCTAATTAGGAATATTGTATATGCGTGGAAAGAGGCTCCATACATCGCCAAATCACAAGCGCGGAGGGCTCACTGCGATTATCTGGTTGTCGATTTGAGCGAACTATTTACCTATTAGTGCACTAGTAGATTAATTACAAGTGTATGACTCTCTAGTAAAAGGAAGTGAGCAGATTTTGGTCGGTTATTCTAGTCTCATACCTAAGGAATCAACAATATGGGTGGAAAAGACATAAAACAGCCGTACTATGGTAGTGCTCGATTTAATGGGATTCACCGTCTTCCACCATCCTTCGCGAGTTCATTCTCTGAAAAGCCCTTAAGATCATGGAGATAGCTCCCAAAATGCCCCGAGATTTCAATTACTTCCCGAAGGTGCTCATAGGTGAGGGTCGTTTTCTTCCATCAAGCATACTGTCGGGCCGTTGTGATAACGTTCCTGATTTGGCGACCGTTTAGTTTTTCCTGCTTTAGGACATCCAGGTTCTCACGCAGATTGGCAAAGTCGATATCTTCATCGACACGAGGTTCTCAAGTCTTTCAACGAAGTTTTGCCAGATCTGACGTCTTTGCAGGGGGCCCAGATCAGGGTAATGTAGGGCTAGCTGAATGCGAGAGATAAAGGCCTCGTCAAATGTCCCGACCCGGTTACTCGTCAAGATAAGGATTCCCTCGTAGTACTCAAGCACACGCAGGAAGACGGAGACAAGCGCGTTGCGCTGGAGATCTTCGAGGCTTCGCTGCTCGAGGAAAACATCGGCTTCATCGAGGAGAACGACGCAGTCCCAGATGCGTCCGAGATGCAGGACAGAATCGAGATATTTTTCAACATCTTCTGCAGTGGTGCCGGTAAAGAGGCTTTTTGGCGATCTCTGCGACTCCCTCGGCGGTAAGAGTCTTTCCGGTCCCTGGCCCGCCATGGAATAGCAAGATCAAACCGTTACCCTTGCCACTGATTAGGTCAGTTGACTTCTCTCCTAATTAACTGACGACAAGAGCTTCGATGAGGCTTTTAGCGTTCTGCTCGATGACGAGAGTATGAAATGCCTCGCGGTTCCATTTCACGTCAGAGACAACAAAATTCGAACACCACTCCACAACTGTTAAGATATCGCCGTCACCAAGTGGAGACAGTCATAAATGTTGATTCATGGCTCCGGAAACTCGGACTCTATGGATCCTTTTCGTTCATGTCTGCGGCCGATAATACAGAGTGGAAATCGCGGGTTTGCATAGGCTTCAAGCCACCTACGTGGATATCTTCCAAGTCTATTGCGTTTGACCTGCAATTTGCAAGGGCTGAGTTTCTCGGAGAAGGAATTCACATTCTACCGGGGAGTATTCGTCTGCAAAATCAAGTCCCTTTGACATCACCGTTCATGACTGCCTGCTCCTCAGGAGATGTTAAATTGATTGCACAGCACCTGACTGAGGGATATGGACAGCCTGGAGATAGAGCGATCTGCTGCGGGAAAACCCCTCTTTTGGTGAATTCGACTTAAAATTCCAGAATTATGGGAGATAATTTGCTGACGCCAAATTATAGCTAGCTATTGAGGAACAGCACCTGGACACTGTTCAATATCTTCTGGAATCGGGAGCCGATCTCAACGTCGGAGACGACAGTCAGATGTGAGTAATATGAGAAGACCTGAAGTTTGAGTGGCATTTGCTGAATTATATCTATTTGATCGACCAGTCTTCCAATCTTTGCAGCAGCAGGGATGTCATCAGACAAGAAGAGATTCTTCCCACAGCTCCCTCCTAAATGGGGTCCCTGGCTTCAGGCCTTTGAGCTCCTTGTAAAACATGGAGCTTCCGTACACGAAGTAAATCGTGACAAGACCTTGAGCATGTTGAACATCAACTATCCATTCGGAGAGGAACACACTATGGACTACTTTAGGATTCTCTTGACAGAGGGTTACACCTATTGGGAGTCTGCGGATGGAATGGCTTGGTCTGCGGTATTCACTGCGATCAGAACAAGGACTAATTCATTGCAGACCCTAAAATTTCTCGTGAAGAGCGGCGTCAATATAAGCAGAGTTTTTGATGATGGCAGGTCACCTCTTCATCTCGCCGCGGAGCTTGCCAATGACGTGGAAGTCCTCGAGTACCTCTGCAATCAGGGATGTCTAGATGATCTGAACAGACAGGATATGTGGGGATGGACGCCGTTACATCATGCAATAAGTGCTGCTCATCTACGAAAAAGCCCTGATGTATTTCAAAAGGTGCAATTCCTTCTGTCAAAAGGTGCGGATGTCAATATCAAAGGGAGGGTAAGAGAACTCTTTTGGCCGGAGAAAATGCCCGCGGATGAGTTTACGCCTGGCCAGATGTGCCGTGCCTTGGATGTTTCTCTATACAAGAAGTTTGAGAGTGAGGTTAAGATCGCAAAGGTATCTCTGAGGGATGTCAGCGAAAGAAACGTCAACAAAAGAGACGATGGTGTCCTCGGAGATACTGTATAAACCTTATGACCCGTTGATAATTAGTACAAATCAACAAATAGATAACCTTAGCATTGAGGATTCATCATCTGATTAATGCAGTTCTTTACTTGAATGATCCTTTCGTATTGGAAGTTCCATAGCCGCGCAGATCTGCCTGTGTGCCGAACTTGGGATTTGTCGAGTTCCGTGGTTGTCTTGAGAAACAAGGCGCAGCCCGATACGAGGTGGACCTTCATCCGCTGAACAGCCAACCCTAAATGGGAATGTCAGATTTGCCTAGTGCTACTAATTACTTAATGCGGCTGGTGTCAAGTGGCGAGATCAGTTCGTTGCGCCCGGTGGAGAATCCACGGTTGCCCGTCCCGATTAGGCAAGTCTCGTATCCGCAGTCAACGATGAAGATGCGATGGATGAAGTGATCGAGTATATAAAGAGAAGACACCATTCATTCCAACAAGATACTAGATCATCTTTCAAATCAATTTTTATCATGTCTACTACTACACTAGCCACCAAATCCGAACTCAACTACCTGGAGAAAGAGGTTCGCACCTCTTTGTCTGCAAGTAGTGCGAGTACACTATGCAGTACTCTAGACGATCGGACCTCCCCCTTCCACCCAGACAAAACCCTCCTTATTCAAGCCCGAGGCGTCGGATGTTTCCGACTCCCTCTACCTAACCGCCAACTGGAAATCGACATCATTCATCCAGACGGCCATCCGGCATACATCTCCACCCGCGATCGTGTCTGCTCCGGCAACAGCGTCCTGTCCAACGCTAAACTCGGCGATCTCATTCGCACAGAGTACTTTTTCGGTCCGAATCGGGATCCCGTGGTTCATCTTCTGCAATCTTCTACTGGGAATACCAATGCCGAAGAGATCCACCTCCGCGGGGAATGGACTTCGCGCTCGGTTTCATTTACATCACCCTCTGGGAATGAGTTACGATGGTCCTATGCGAAAGAGAAACGACCTGATGGTCGTAAAGTCAACTTGATTGTTTTGAGTGTGGTTGAGAACTCAATGGGGGAGAAGAAAGACAAAGCATTGCAGACACCCGAGCGTCGTCTGGCGCAGCTCTTGCGATGCGAGGAGACCAGGACGCCGCAGACTTCGCGGAGTTCGGCGGGGAATGGGGGGACGCTGCAGATGGATGAAGAGGCGTTGCGGGGGTGTGGTGTTGATGAGGCTCTGGTGGTTGCGACGTGCTTGACGATGTTGAAGAAGGAGGTTGATCGGCGTCGGATGATTCAGATGATGGTGATTGCCGGGGCTGCTGGTGGTGGGCCATAGGAGATATGGTGGATGTGATTTAGTTTTGTATTTTTTGTTTATGATCTTGATAGCGATTGTATTTATGATGTGTTATGATAGTGTTCTTGTTTTGTTTTACAGACTGTATGATCTATAGTTGTTAGTTTGAAATGAATTAGCACTCAATCTGCGACCAAGCTTTGGTTCTTCTGCTGGTATCATTCAAATCCACTGGTATAATCTATCTCTATTCCATCATCTACTTTATAACAAATAACCGGGGGAACCTGCCCCTCGGCCCATTGCATCATCGTCTCCATTTCTCCCCCACATTCTTCCGTTCTGCACATTTACTTGCGCTCATTCAACAACTCCGCAATATGCCCATTCAACCAATACCCATCCAATTCCTCGGCCGACATAGTCTTCGCTCCCGAGATCCAACCTCGACATTCACCCGCACCACAGGTACACTGGAACGGCTGATCCATCTCCCACTCCGTACTGGGATAAAAGAAAGTCAACGCATCGCCAGCCTTGAGCGGCTTGTCGTCCACGACACGCACCTCCATGCGGGCCATGTCGAAGACGAGCGAGGGCGCGCACGAGTGGTTGCAGTAGACCAGGTCAGAGTTGAGTTCGATGTGGGTGTCCCGTCCCGTTTGGACGCTGGTGTAGGCCTTGGTGCCCGGGGTGGTGCCGGTGATGGGGGCGAAGATGGCGCCCGCGGGGAGATCGATGAGCGAGTAGGCGCCGCTGCCGAAGGCTTTGAGGCTGCGGTTTACGCGTAGACGGTCGGGATGAGTCGGAAGGGGCTCGGTGGGAGGGACAGGGACCGTTGTGGGGGGGATGGGGTCTGCTGAAGGCATTGTAGGTGGTAGAGGCGGAGTATAGTAGGAGAGGAGAAGAGCAGGATAGAGAGAGAGAGGAGTATAGTTGAGAGGTTGAGTAGAGTGGGAGGAAGATGAAGACGAAAACAGCAAAGTATAGTATTATGAGTATGGACCACCGGATCGAGGGTCTTCCTTTATATACTCTTCTTCTTCTTCTTCCTTCTTCTCCCTTCAACCGAGGACAACTTAAGTTTCCCCAGTGGGGTCCAGTTTCAGGCCATCGCGTAGATTTGGTATTTACTAGAATTCGTGTATACTGTTGGGTATACAGATACCGGTGTTTGGTACTGGATGGAGGAGAGTGCACTACAGAATATCATACTAGAGTATTAATCTACACATTCACATGTTGTCTGCTAATGATACCATCTACAATCATCACCATGGCATTCCCACAATCCTGCAGTCAGCCAAGCTTCGTGTCTGTTTTTATTTCCCGCATTTTCCCCTCGGGCGGCTCAGTAGGCCGAGGCAAACCGCGAGGAACGTAACAAGACGTCGGAATAACTACGGAGAGACAACCTAAATCAGATCGTCATCGGTGATTCAGTCTAAACTAAACTCATTAGGCTCTCCGGGCGGATGGCGCTAGGAATCTTCTAGCGGCCGATCGGTGGTTAAGTTACATAGGGATTTAGCATTTTAGCACATGTTTTGGAGACTGGAAACGGAAGAATGTCCGTTCACATGCAAGTAATTTAGTTACTACTGTACACTCGTCATCGTCTTGGTTTGGTTATTTGGTTATTTACATAGTAACAGTTGATGTGGACTGTATATGACCTTGACCAGGTAATACTACTACATCATCTATCTCGATTTTAATTCATCTTCCGCAACAACTCGTCCCCATTCAACCATCGCTCCAGATTCTCCGCGACTTCCCGATACCATCCATTCAACAAGTCCTCTTCACCATATCCCATCTAAATCCCACAAAAACAATGATTAGCCTCATACAATAATTCTTCCCAGTGGAAAAGACTCAAAAACTCACATGCGGGGTTAATAACACCTCACTCCGCCCCTCCTGACCCCACGCCGTTGTACGCCATGGACTCTCCAACGGCAATGGCTCCGGATCAAACACGTCCAGCGCGGCTCCTCGGATGCGACCAGCCCGTAATGTCTCCAACAAGGCGGACTCGTCAATCAATGGACCCCGCGAGGTATTGATGATCAACGCCTGGGGTTTCATCTGAGCCAGCTCGGCTGCCCCGACAATCCCCCGACTGCGATCGGACAAAACACTATGCACGGAGACAATATCCGCCTGTCGGAAGAAGTCCTCCTTCGATGAGGCTGCTACAAAGCTGCCCACGGGGAGATCTTGCGCCCGAGCCTGTTCATCGGCTTTGTCCTGGGTCATATTGGTTGACCACGCGATGACTTGCATGCCAAACGCCTGCACCGCAATCTTGCCCACCTGCGACCCCAATTTCCCCAGTCCCAGTAATCCCAATTTCTTTCCCGAAAGAGTCATCCCCAGTGATCCCTGCCACCTACCAGCTTTAACCGCGGCATCATCCCGAGCGACATGCCGCGCCAGTCCGAGGATCAATGCCCATGTATGCTGCACCGTGGAGTTGACACCGGGCGGTCGGCCCTCTGTGCCTGCGACCGCGACGCCATGTTGGGCCAGCGCGTCGATGTCGAGCGAGAGATTGCGGGTGCCGGTGGTCAGGAGGAGTTTGAGGTTCGGGAGGGCGGTGATGGTCGATGCGGCGAAGGGGGTGCGCTCGCGCATGGCGAGGATCACGTCGAAGGGGAGGAGCCGTTGGATGAGGGCATCTTGTTGGGTGGGATCGCGGGGGTCGAGGGTTTCGGGGAAGCTGGTGATTTCGACGCGGTCCTCGAGGTGGGCGAAATGGGTGCGGGCAATACCTTGGTAGTCGTCGAGAATGGCGAATTTGGGGTTGGACGACATGGTGGAGGGTGGCGAGAGGAGAGTGATCGTAGTAGAAGAGTAGGAGAGTGAAGGGAGTTATGGTGAGTATGAAGGTATCGGTATCGCGAGATTTACCCCGCCTGTGGGGAAGAAAGGATAGTTCACTATCCAGCAAGTGTGAGTCAGTATTGTAGGAGAAGTACTCGTACTCCCAGTCCCAGATCTCACTCTAACTGCCAGAAAGCCAATTCGTAGTCAATTGAGTCAATCCAGACCCAATCCGAGTCACATTCGTCAATGAATGCGGAATGTCGTGCTTCCAATCGGGTATACTCCATCCGGGCGGCCGAGGTCATTGCCGATAAGAGGATCTGAATAAGACAAGAGGTCAACATGGCGGAGGCGATCCGCTGCCATACGCGGAGGGAACACGAGGCATCCAAGAATTGATGTAATAAACAGTCAACAATAATTACACCTAGTAACCATGGTCTACCATTCGGAATATTGAGTGTGTAGTTACCCGTGCCAGCTCGCAGAGTTCCCCGCAGTTAATCGATGACCATGCAGGTGCTTAGCTGGAAGTGCAGGATTGATCCTCGACTATCGTGAAACCATTTTGATCACAATTGAATACCATAAATTGTACTGTGAATTTCAAAGGTCCCAATCTAAAGTCCTGCCATGCTCATGCTATGCCTTGCTTGCGCATCGCTTTTAATGTCTCATATTACCATTGTCGCATTCATCTACCATCGTCATCTTCTTTCAACCCTTTTCACCCATCCGCCACCCTAATGAATAGGCTTCGGATCTCGAATCATCAATACAAATGTCTCTTGACCTTGTCCACCATACTGCTCCCGATCAAGACAGATCTCTTCAACCGGCTTCCATCCATGCTTGATATAAATCGGATAGCCCTCCCCCGTCGCCTCCAAGTAAACCCGCACCTGCCATTCATCGGCCTTGGTTGTACCCCATCGCAAGAGGGTTGACCCTATCCCACGCCCTTGGTGAGACGGCAGTGTTGCAAGCAGGTCCAGCACTGTTCATGTTAATCATCACTGCGACAAAACACAAATCAAGGCGCAAGCAATCGGGAGAAGCCTTACTCATATCCTTCTCTGTAACGTGCTTCTTCCGAGACTCCTCCAGCAACCCCCGAAACCCTGCCATGAGCGCTTCATTCATCGGCCGCGGCGCAAATTGAAACGGATCCCGAGCAGCTTCCTGAGCCTTTTCGCTCAAAACAGGCAAATCCGTTCGTGGGGACAGCGATTCGGGAATATGCCATCGCGCATAGCCTACAATTGTCCCGCTGGCTGGATCGGCGACCTTGTGTACATGCATTTGTGGGTTGGCAAGATGCTTCATCGTGTACATGGATTTGTAGGCTTCGAGGGCGTCTTGCGTGGTTTCCGGGAAGACTTGCGATAAGAGGCCTCGGCCTTGGAAACTGAGGGTGTTGATTTGCGCGAGGGAGTGTGCATCGCTTTCTTCGGCGTATTGGATTTGGTATGCCATGGTGAGATGTTCAATTTGTTAGGTTTAGCAGAGTAATTGAGATGGACGTAGATATGAAAAAGTTAACAGGCAGCAAACCAAAGGTTGGAGGAGAAGAAAGAGAAGTGAGAAATGTTATCCTCGCTTCGAGTGGTGAAGTTCGAGTCATTGCGGGGACTCGATCGGGAATTTGACCAACTCGCTAGGGCGTGTAGGGCGCGACTAGCGATGCTACATAACGTACATAACAGGACCGCGACTTAATTTTAGTGTGATCCCTATGTAAAGAGTTGGATACCCGTTAAGACTCTGTTGGTATCCAAGTTTCCATAGCATAGAAAATGACCAGACTACTTGGTGCTGTGAGATCCAGGATGAATAACGTTTGAGTATGAGGACCTGGTAGTATACTCCGGCCCCCGCACGGAATCAGAATGCCGAGAGCCTTGTTGCATCATGCTGGCCCCACCTGAATTCGCAAGAACTCGCGTGATGGTGGAATAATGTGTTCAAGGCTGGTATCTTCCGTCTGGTTTGATTGACCGTCGAGATGAGAAGGGTAACAATGTTGGAATGTCTTCAGATGAGCTGTCGGAATGATCAGGACAGTCAAGAACCAACTGTCAATGTTGATCACCAATACCGAATATGGCTGTTTGAACTGCCGGTAGTTATACGAAGGCATGTGTGAATAACTCAGGATGAATGAGTCTTTCCACGATGAAATCCAAGGAAAAAAGACAAAGGTTTGTGAGTCCTCTCAAATCCGATCGACTTGAAAATGATTATCATTGTTGTTATAAGGCTAAACTGTCAGAGACTTGCGAATTTTGACACTCATCTCCCCTAAATTGAGGCGGATGAGGTACCATCATGGTCTGGAATCTCTGTCTATAAGCCTGTCTGAGTCACTTCCGCGCGATGTATCAGAGTCGTGTCTTGATAAAGTCCACCACGGCCTGATCATATTTAGCCTGGTAGGCATGATGGGCCGCATTGTTGTCAAGGGGTAAGGGAGAACAACTATAGAATGACGAGTAGATGGTTAGTCAAGGTCTTATACCTGGTAGGTGTCGATGCTGTTACTCACCATTGACTATCGCCTATGTCACAATAACTGTGGATAGATGAAGCGAAGGGTTCACATGACCAGGGGGCCACACGGGGGAATAGCTATCGCAAGTCCTTAGTATATCTCGAAAGCTGCAGTATCAACGGCTCTTACTTACTCCGAGTCCAATATCGCATGTTCCGACGTTCCACGACTGCAGGGGCACAAAGGTCTCATCTCCGTATGCAATTACACCAATCACTGCTCATATTCGTCAGCCTCTGCAATTTCAAATACAATTCAATCCTCAAGTCCTACCGTTGGAGGCATATTTACTATCGAGCGCGGTTACTGGGATGAATCCGATCGAAGAAGTTCCACAAATTGCGTCCATTGTGAGACACGCGCCCTGGATTTTGATCAGTTTCAATTGCTTTCTCCTATACCGCGAGATTGTGCAACTCACCAATGAGTAACCCACGACAACGATCTTGGCTTTGGGGCAACTAGCCACATATCTGGTGACATATTCCTGCAACAGCTGCGCTCCTTCATACACAGCGAGAAGTTTATTCTCTGCACCATATTGATAGGGAAGACCGAGACTCGTTGAGCCGGGAATCTGTTGCAGGATGAGGTTTTGTAAGGCCCCCATGACATTCAACGGATCAAAGCCTGTTTCCCCGGTCGCTGCTTGCCCACGGGCAATGATGGCATGCACCCCCGTGGCACATTGCTCCGGTGGGACACTTTGCCCAAGAGTTTGTTGGATGAAGAGACCAGAAGCGACGGCGAATGTCGCCAAGGAGTAGAAACGGATCAAGCCAAGCATTTTGCTGGTTGATTGCTCGGGTCAAAGTAGGACTCGAGAATGAACTGCTTGATGATCTGCCACAGCCATGATCCAAGGGGGCTTTTGGCGTATTTGTTATTATGACTCGGCGGGAACGATTAATGTTAGCCCCCTACGGAGTACCTTTCAACTAATGTGCTACATTAGAATTTTCTTCTGGTCATTTTCCAGTCCGTGCAGTACAGCCTGGATGGGCCGAGGCCCACAATTGTTCTCGATATGGGATGTGTTTTGACATATCAAGAAGTCGTCGATATCTAGTGCATGAACACATTTCGCTCGATTGGCTTGTTCCTTAATCGCGTACCACACTGAATGATATATTGGTGCGATAGAGTTGTGGATATGGCCCGCTTTACCAGGGTTGAGATTGTGATCGACACGGTCGGGTCCAACTTGACCTTTGGGCCTATGGGGCTTGTTCGTGTTGTCAGAGCTCGGCATCCCACATGTTATCGACACCATGTATTAATTTAAGGCATCCAGCTATGAGGCAGCACACGTAGCCTTTGTTGTAGCCCTAAGGTAAGAATTGATGCGGCGAGGAATTTAAGCTGATCTTCCAACCGTATATACACACTGTTAATTGTATTGGTCGGTGCGTGGTGAGGACTTTACGTTTTTCACTGAAGTCCTGCGATTTTGACGCATAGTTGTGGAGTGAAGTGTCATAATATCATCTCTCAACACCTTGCTCACCGTGAAATGAAGGTGCATTGTGCCATTCCTGGCTGGTACTATTTTGAAACCTCTCTGACACAGATTCAGATACTAGTAATCTTTGATCCTCCTTGATATGCAGGGTTCTTTCAGCGGCACGTTGGTGGATTAAGCTAATAGTGGACGTTGGACATGTTACAGACTCCCTGACATCCTCAATATCCCTAGAGAATTTCTGTCATGGGAGCCAAGTATAACGCCCTCACTGGATAATGACAATTTGCCTCGGAGTAGAGCAATTGTGGTGACTTCTGATCACTTCTCCGAGCTGTATCAAAGCTCTGGTCCTCCAGCAGAGCCGCCATAACCCCAAGAACTTTATCAAGCAATGCTAATTATCAAGATTTGCCATGCACCAATTGATAATGCGCCATAAGTCTATCCTTGACGTTTGAAAACCTTATTGCAGTTCACATCATGGCACTTGAATTCATTTGGAGCAATGTGCATAGACAGGATATGGCGCCGTAACCCGGCCCTTCTTGAAAAAGTGCCTGCGAACATATTTGCGACTCAGTGGACTTACCTAGACGGCGCCTGGCCTGACTTTGAAACCGATGTCTTTGGTCTAGCTTGCAAGCGAGGGGACATTGCGATGATGCGTATGCTTCTCGAAGCTTCCAGGACGTGAAAGGACCAAGCCCCATGTTTTATGGCTTAGATCAATGTCTTATTCTCGCCGTGACCTTTGGCCGCGAAGAGGCAACGAATCTCCTTTTGAATTCAGGTGTCACTGTCTCGGCCGCTGACCGTTTTCTACGGGTCAGAGGTGCCGGTCACAGAACGCCCGTGGAGAGAGCCTTGGCTCAGCAAAATCTCAAGCTGCATATTACCTTGGTAGCTGCGGGAGCTTCCGTGGACTGGTCGGCTGTCAGGGATTGCTTCAGCTTCAAACTATTTTATTCCATCAAGCAGAACGATGTTCAGGCTGCAATGGGCTTGTTGAGCTTGAAAGCTCGGTCCCGATACCGCCCTTGGCGCAGCGATTGGGCAAGGAAGCCGTGAGCTCATCCAAATCCTCAAAATTGCAGGTGTTACCGCTGAAGGACATCGTATCCCATATATCCCAAACATGGAAACATTATCCTGCCCGGAGGCGCTCGGATTTCTTCCGACCATCCTTCGCAACAATGGACAGATGATACTCACTTGTGCCATTCTCCGGGCGAAAGAGGATGGATTCGTAGAGTATCTGCTAAGCCGTGGGGTGGACCAACAAGAGATGAGGCTCGGCCCTCTCGAAAGTTTCGACGGTTGGTTAGACAACCTGGGGTCGCCAGAATGCCAAAGTCCGCTCGAGGCAGGCCTCACGCGACGAAACATGACACTGGCACAGACTCTCATCCACAGAGGGGCATTGGCTACCGAGAAAGAACTTAATGCGATTGTCTGGCAGGCCGTGTTAACGGAAGAGGACAGCATCTGTTGGCAATTTCTTACGATGTTTTCGAGCCCTTTCCAGGCTCCCACTGCAGTGGGAATGGCAGTTCTTTTGGGAAGAACTGAACTTATTCGGGCCCTTCTGGAATTTGGAATTGATCCAACGGGCCCTGTTTCCATGACCGATCCTCCAGATGAAGGAGAAGAAATTACAAACCAAAATTCGGGCTGGTGGCACCTGGAAGCTGAAGAAGTTGTGCCATCGGTTCTGCAAGTCGCTGCATCCAAGGGTGACCACACTACCCTTCAGCTTCTGCTCAACTCGGTGAATTGGTCCCAAGAAGATAGAAGTCGCTCTCTGACAGCGTCCCTTTTCTGGAAGAATTATCATCTTGTATCGGACTTGTTAGCAGCTGGTGCAGGCGTGAATCAGGGGATGTCGGAGACATTTGCAGTCTCTGATAAGTATGGGAACTCTTCAAACATCCCTAGAACACCTAGAACATATTTGATTCATGAGCTGACATATATAATAGGGTGAATACCGAAATGCTGCCTCTGCAAGTTGCAGTAAACGCCGGAAATGCTGATATGGTGAAACTTCTTCTTCGAAGGGGTGCGAAAATCGACCAGCTTGAAGCATTGTCGGTGGCAAGACCGCTTTACAAATCGCTGCAAAGAACGGCAATGTGGAGCTTCTTACTCTACCTCTCGAGAAGGGAGCGAAAGTGAATCAGCCAGCCGCGGAACATATGGGCGCTACTGCGTTGCAATTTGCCGCCATTGGAGGTCATATTGAGATTGCATGCCGTCTCTTGGATCATGGCGCCGACGTCAATGCCCCAAGGTCACGAACATTTGGGCGAAAGGCGATGGAAGGTGCTGCAGAGCGTGGTCAGATAGACACGTTGCAGCTGTTACTCAATAATGGCGCCCATACCCATGGTCCTGGTCGAGGGCAGTTCGTCCGGAGCGTGAAACTAGCGGAGGACAGGGGTCATTTTGCGACAGCTGAGTTTTTGAGATCATCCTGTGGGTGGACGGAAGAGGATAGAGCCTGCTATGATTGTGAACGATTTGACGAGGAAGAGCATCTCGGTCTCTGTTACTCTGACCGATAAAATTATTCTTAGCATTTATATAGCGTACATCTTGTGGATATAGCATTGTGAATCATAAAGAACGATTCGTCGGGGAGCGGCGGGACCCCTATAACACCTTTCACCCGTAAAGTCCGGCCGAGCAATCTAGCCAAGTATCCGTAACAAGGACCACTGTCTACTTGAAAAACGAACTCTGTCTCGGCAAAATGTCAATAGTTTGATGGTTTGATAGTATGCTGTCAAAGATTCACATACTCAAAGATTTGCTATATATAGGTAACTCGCACTTATTAGGCGTTTCCACCTGTTTATGTCGTCGGCCAAGGATTCCTAGCCCGGAAATGAAATTGAAGGCTCATCATACTGTCGAGGCGCCAAGATTCAACAAATGACTAGTAGTACCCAAGGAACCAGACTAGATAGATCATATTCCTATGATTTGATCACCCTCAACGCCTCCCACTCATGCTCCAACATTCCAAACATGACTAGATCATGCCAAGTGCGAAGGTGATATAGAGCTTCTCGCTCCCGGCCTTCCTCCACAAAACCAAGTTTCTTGTAAAGCTTCAGTGCATTTACATTGAATGAGAATGCACATATACTGATCCTATGTAATCCGACATGCTGAAAGGCCCAGTCTAGAGCCCAATTGATAGCTTCCCCGCCGTATCCCTTACCACGAAACCCGTCTGCAAGTGATATACCTAGCATAGCGCAACGGTGATGTTCTCTACCCGGCGGTTGGGTGTAAAAAATGCCCAAGTGTCCGATGGGCACGGGGTTTTGTTCTTTGCCGCCCGCCGAAGAAGATACCGACTCGGGGGACGCAGGGAGACAGATAATCACTCCAAGTAGGGCATCTTGCATTGATTTGATAAAGTCCTCTGCGTCCTTCTGGAATAGAGGTCCCTTGCGGCGACCAGTGCTCATTGTTTGGATGGTGGGATCATTGAGAAGTCTTTGAATAAATTCCTTGTCCGAGTCGGTGCTCTCGGCTGCACGGTAGAGGAGGCGTTCAGAAGTGAAATGTAGAAGACCATCTGAATTCGAGATTGAAGTCATAGTGAGCATTCAAGAAGAAATATTTTGTATAGTTTTTATGAGCTGAAGAGGGAGCGGACGAAGGAAGGGATTAAAGAGGGTATTCTATATAGGAATAGTGTCGGGGTCCCAATTAGGTAGATATCGAATAATATGGCAACGTAGAGTAAGCGGCCAAATAGCCGGATTAACAGACAGGCGACCGGAAGAATTATGGTTAGCGTAATCACTTGGCATAGTATCTACTCTTATTGACCATGGGGAACTGTGTATACAATGTCAATCTCCAGTTGTCTCTTCCTAGAGTTGTCGGTAATAGCGGGGTGCTCTTCTTAGAACACAGGCGACCATGACACGCAGAATATTCTATTTGACTAGCAATAAATCCATGATCCGAGAAGGAGAGATTGCCACCTATCAAGACTTTTAAGCATCGATAAAGTCGAGGAAAATGTGTCATTCAACGG
The DNA here is from genome assembly GCA_022985105.1 of Penicillium ochrochloron. NCBI lineage: Eukaryota > Fungi > Ascomycota > Eurotiomycetes > Eurotiales > Aspergillaceae > Penicillium > Penicillium ochrochloron. The sequence continues at coordinate 114,176 of JAAVMA010000046.1, forward strand.
TTTCATTTGACCAGTGCGTCTCAGAGAACCACGATATAAGCCGCGGACTCTATTGGTATATTCTGTCTCCTAGTGCGACAGTGGTCTGTAGCTTTATAATATATCTAAAGTCAAGAAATTCGTTTTTTACCGTTTGCCATGATTTCTGCTGCGCTCTATGAGTACGATTCTTCTTTAAGAATAAAAAGGAACCTCACTCTAACAGATTTGGGATGGAGGCGAAATGCTGGATACATTGCGAGAGTGGTCTAGCGTCCATGGCTCCAAAGAACTCCGACATTAGTTAAGACGAAGGATTTACATGGAAAATTTGCAGGAGCCGAAATATCCCTTGAACTAAACTGCCGGCTACTCACAGGCCTATGAGAATCTCTCAGACTCAATTCTATGAAGAGACACTATTTCACCTTGATTAATGTATACTGTAATATCAAGGCATTATTTATGTTTATTGACATTGTCCACGTTGTTTACTCTTGAATAATGTGGCGATTATGTACATCAGAGCACCTGACTTCCAAGGTTGGGGGTCGCCTCTGTCGTCATCAATCCAAAGCTTGTCTTGTCTTCTCTTCCCTCTTTCTTTTCTCTCACCTTCCTTCGATCTCAGACCCTCTCACCAGATTCATATCTTGTTTATCTTATTCGCTGGAATTTAAGCAACTGCAGACATCGCCACCCTGGTCCACATTCCCAAGATCTTTACTCTGCATCAACTGGTTCTTCCCACGCGTTCGCGGCGCTAAATTCGGCATAGTGGCTTTACCATCTCCCCGCCGGTAACAACGTCCGTCCAATCGCTTCCACAGTCTTGAGTCGTGTTTTTGACGGCCTCGATTCTCTGCTGCCCTGTTTTGCAAACTTTCCCTGGCGGGAGGACGTTTTGCAAATCCCGAAAATAAACCAAAAGCCCATCTGCAAGGCTGATTGCTCCAAGCCGCATCTTCCGCTGAACGTCCATTCTTCTTTTCCTCTTCTATGCTTGTTGCGATCGTGCGATCGTGCGACCGGAGCGCCGCGATCCCTCGAAATCTGTGATTCCTCTTAGACCCCCCCCGCTACCCCATCTCGATACCCAACCCTTGTCGGAAATCCCGATCTGGCAGATGATTTCAATGATTGAATGATTCTTCTTTGCTAGCTCTCTTTCGATCGTTGCGTGCCCTGCCACTCGGCAGGGGAGTGAGGAAACAAGATGGTTCTGGACCAACAAATGCTCCACCTCAACCTCGAAGATCGCCGGCCCGTTAATTTCGCTATGGTTGTCACGCCTCCTGCCGAATCTGAGCTCAGAACGCACGATAAAGCCACAGGATCCCCATTGCATGACCCCGAGACTACCACGACGCCATCGAGTGCTAGCGCGACCCCGACCAATGACCCCATGAGCCGGATTTATCGATACACCCCGACTCCGACAATCGTGCTCGATGGCTCGCTTCGTATCATCGAAGCATCCGACAGCCACTTGGCCCTGTTTAATCACACTCGGGAGGAACTATTGCGAACGAGCATCTACGACTTATCCCCGCAGATCATTCCGGCGCCAGATATCGCGTCGCTGAGTGGCGCGCTGGGCGCTGCCATCACGACGCGCACCTCACAGGTTCTTCATCCTATCCGTGTCGCCAAGTCTAATACGCAATACTCTCTCCGGGTGACACCGATCTTCGAAAACGATACCCTGATCTACGTGCTGCTCGAAGGGCACTCCACGGGAGCTGAACAGCACAGACCGAAAATCAGTGAACAAACGTTCCTGAATGAGACCTATAAGATTCTCATCGACACCGTGAAAGACTATGCAATCTTCATGTTGGACAATCGTGGCCACATCGCGACTTGGAACTCTGGGGCTGCCATCTTAAAGGGTTACACTGCGAGTGAGATCATTGGGAAGCATTTCTCCACCTTTTACGGACGCGAAGATCGCTTAGCGAACAAACCGGGGCGAGAGCTCGAACTCTGCCTGAGAGACGGCAAAGTGGAGGATGAAGGGTGGCGCTATCGGAAGGATGGGAGCCGCTTTTGGGCCAACGTGATGATCACACCTATCTATCAATTTGGTCGACATGTAGGGTTTGTCAAAGTCACTCGCGACCTCACAGAACGGAGAGCCGCGGAAGAACGGCTGATCGAAGCGTTCGAAGAGTCATCAAAACTCAAGACTGAGTTTTTGGCAAACATGTCACACGAATTGCGCACCCCCATGAACGGAATGTTGCTAGCCTTGACAATGTTGACGCGAACGCCGTTGACGAATGATCAGCAAGAGTATGCGTCCATCCTGGAGGACTCGACCACGATCCTGCTGCAGGTCATCAACGACGTACTGGACTATTCGAAGCTGTCATCTGGATCTTTTTCTCTCAATACAGACGTACTGAACATACCGAACATTGTCAATGCGGTAATTCGGAATTGTCAACCATCTCTGAAACCCGGGGTGGTTCTAGAGAGTGTCATCGCCCCGAATTTCCCCAAAAATATCAAAGGCGATCCCCTGCGCTTCCGACAAGTGTTGCAAAACTTGGTGGGCAATGCAGTGAAATTCACCGAGAAAGGGTACGTCAATGTCAAAGCATCACATTCGGTTGATCCGAATGACCCTCAGGGTTACCTTATCTCTGTCCAAGTTGAAGACACTGGCATTGGCGTACCCGAAGCTGCAGTCAACACGCTCTTCACCCCCTTCACTCGGTTTGCAGACTCTGCCACACGTCGCTATCAGGGAACCGGACTCGGACTTTCCATCTGCAAAAGCTTGGCGGAATTGATGGACGGTGCCGTCGGATTTCATGCCAACCCAGAACGATCGGGTAGTGTGTTTTGGATCTCGGCCAAAATGGGACGCATCAACCGGCCCGCTCTCAGAATTCCCAGAACTGTTAAACCCTCCGCCCTGGAATCAAAAAATGTGGATACCAACGCCTTGCTGCAAGAGGTTGCCACACAGAAACAAATTCTGCTAGTTGAAGACAACAAGGTCAATCAGACGATCATGCTTAAGCTTCTGGCAACTCTCGGTTTTCAGAGAGTAGATGCCGCCTGGGATGGCGCGGAGGCTGTGCGTTTGGTCAAGCAAAAGCCGCTCGCATATCATGTGATTCTGATGGATATCAACATGCCGGTGATGGATGGTCTGACGGCGACCGAGCAGATTCGACAGTTGGGAGTGGATGTACCCATCATTGCGTTGACCGGGAATGCCCTGAAGGGTGACGCCGAGACGTACCTTGCTAAAGGCATGAATGATTACATTGCCAAGCCTCTGCATCGCCAGCAACTCGTGGACACTTTGTGGAAATGGTGCGGATCTGAAAGTGTCGGCACTTGATTCACGTCTATGCGTCGGTTATCGAATCATTCAAAACCAGGCGTCCGTCAACCTGACGCTAAGCCTCCGGTCGCAAACCCATCGCAAGCTGGACCTGATCACTGAGCCCTGTTACCCTGCGTTACCCCGCAAACAGGGTCTCGGAATACGCATCGCACGAGATACAGCGCAAGCCTTTTTCTTTCCGGCTACCCCGAGGCTTTGCATGCTGCATCATGCATGCCGCTGTGATGTGTAGTGCATGGGCTGTTGGGCCCCCTCTGCCTACCAAAATTGGAAGCAGCGAATGTCGAAGAGATTCCGCCTGTCTCTATTTCAAAACTTCGTATTTGCCAAAGGCCTGTGATATCCCGATATCTTGTCACTGGAAGGTCACATTACGATCAGCTCTGCCAAGGTTCGTTGGACAGACTCTCTCGAGGCTTGCATGACCAGGTTTTGTATCCAGACCAATTTCCCAGAGGGCAACTTTGCAACAGAAGCCATGTCTGGCGGTCGCTCAAGCCAGGCGATCAAATACAGTAGCTTGGTGGCTTCTTGGCTGTTTGGCTTCTTGTTTGCGTTTATGGAGGTGTTCACTACGGAGGACCTGGGCGCCACTGGTGCTTGTCTTTGTATCCCCTGGCACTCCCGTGCCAAGCCCCGAAGGAGTCGATCTCTAAGCATCTTTGTATTTGCCTGCTGCCTGAAGCGTTTTATGAGCGGACATCGTAGCCCCTTAGCTAGCATTGCCGAGCATCTGCGTTCTCACACCCCACCAGACTGATCGAACCTGAATTACCATTCAACATTTGAATAGCGACCAAAACAGTCCACATGCCCTGAATGATAGGAGTTCTCGACGCGGGGAAAGTGGAGCCCAACCACAAGTGCCGAACCAAGTTGTGAGTCTCTCGAGTCTCCCGTAGTTTGTAACTTTCTACGGAGGACGGTTACTACATCGGGCTAAGGATGTGCTCTATCAAGCAGTAACCATGCAGAGGACCCCGACGGAGCACATGCGCCTCGGTAGATCTGAAAAGGTCCCCATTGCAACCACTCGTCATCTGCCCCGAGTTTAACCCGCCAATCCTTCTTTGTATGGAAAGTCAAATCAAAAGGAGATAAGGGATCGTCATACACCCCTCCACCGAACATCCCCGCTTTCTCCTTTTCCCCTGGTGCCTGTGGTTATGTTCCACTGCCGCATTGCCCATGTCCCTGAATGACGGCATACGTGAATTTCTTACTGTATGCTTCATAAAAGTGGTCTAGGGCATATAACGATCAACACCGCGAATTCCGTCATTGGTCTGACCATAAGGATTTCGAGCCCTGCGGATTACGATGGGAGGAGTGGATTCCCGAATGGAGCCCAAGTCGCCCCCACTTGGAGCCGTTGGCGTGGAGAGTCAACCAGGCCAGGAAACCTTGTTGAATTTATAGCCAATGACAAAGGTTCGAGGATCGAAGATTGAGGATTCGGAGCTGTGGCTCGTGGGCTATGGGGAACTTCAAGCAATGCTACCATACGGAGTAGTTTGTAGGTTCTCCACTACCACAACTTATGTTTAGTTAGGATGTTAAAATGGCGTGTTTACTCCTCCTCTGACAGTAGAAGCGGTCTCAAGAAAGCATATCGCTAGCTTGGCATGCTGGTGCTTGTCGTTCATTCTGCCGAGGTCAAGAAATCCCCTCAAGGCTTGGTTGAACTGTAATATGGTGGCTTTGGGCAGGCAGGTATAATTGAATGTCAAGTTGCAAAGCCTTGACGTGATTGTTGATGTGCTTAGATCTTACATGGGGTAGTGCTAACAGAGATTAATGCTGGACTGTCCTTATCTTAGACCAGTTTTAGTGGGAAAGCTGGAGAATCATGCTGCTAGTACCAAATGATAGCAAGTGGATGGCTCATGGTACTACCTCTCGAACATCCAATCTGATCCACGAGATAAACACTGTAGCACGATCCCGCCGAGGACGGCGCCCAACATCGTGGGGCCATACTAACAACGGGCTAGCAATCTGCTAGTCCCCGACAATTGCCAAGTCACACGAAGGATGTACCAGCCGAAGTGAACGCAAAATAAAAATCATAGACTTGAGACACAAGAAGAATTCGACGAAGAGAAGAGGTGAATAGACATTCATCACATGGTACTACCTACAGACTCAACCGAGCAGATGGAGACCCGATTCATGGCACATTTTGTCTTTTGCGCACAGCCTAGCGGTCATGGCCCTACAGCGTAAATAGACCAAGCAGAAGAGTAGGATGAATGTCAGTTCTCTAGCTCAGAGATTTGCCTGATTTATTCCCGTCCGGATATCATCGTGAGGTCCAAGCATCAAAGATCAACCGCCGGTCTTGCTCAGCTGGGGAGGTATCTCCAAAAGAGCCAACCCACCAGCCCCAGATACTCAAAGTAAATGACCCGTTCCAGACCCGCTTGCCATGACGATCGTCGTTCCACACATGAAGTGGGAATCCCCCGGTCATGGCATGCTTAGCCTGTGCGCTTAGTGCCGTTTTGGGGCTGTTCATTGGCTGTTCCCCGGTCTTGGCCTCTGCTGGTTCACTGCAGACTCAGGGTCTTTCCCCTCTCAGGAACAGGGGAGAACAATAATAAGGTCTGGGGAGAAGAAGTAGGACCAGGGATCACGAGTGAAAAGTAGTTGGAGAGAGGTATATAGGTACATCTGTCGGACCCCGAGCATCGGTTCTTTGTTCTCCAACCTCCATTGTGTATGGAGTGACTGACTCGACCCTGGTCTCTCTGTTACTTTGTTACTCCTCTCGTGCCATGATGAAGTCCTCCATGCTTCTTCTCCTCGGAGCTGCGGCAGCAGTCATTGCTATGCCCGCTCCCCACGACTATGTGGTTCATGAGCGCCGTGACTATATTCCCAACTCTTGGATCAAGAGCAAGAAGCTAGACGGGTCAACCACACTACCGGTGCGAATTGGATTGACGCAGTCGAACTTAGACCGTGGTCATGATCTTTTGATGGAAATGTATGCTGCAAATCACCGACTCTTTATGATGTGATTCGAAGCCTTCACTGACTTGATGGATTTTCAAGGTCCAACCCATCGTCAAGCAGCTATGGGAGACATATGACTGAGGCTGAGGTGCATGACTTGTTTGCACCCAGTCAGGATGCAGTTGAAAATGTGCGATCGTGGCTGGAATCGTCCGGCATTGCAGTGGACCGTGTCAGCCATTCGGCAAATAAACAGTGGTTGCAATTCGATGCCAACGCGGATGAGCTGGAGAAGCTACTCCATGCAGAGTACTATCTCTACTCCCATGCTGAGACTGGTCGCTCACACATCGCCTGCCGCGAGTAAGCTCGAAAATAATTCGACTCGGGCAGAGAATATTAGCTGATTTGGAACACTTTACTAGATATCATGTCCCTCACTCGGTGCGGGATCACATCGACTATATCACTCCAGGCATCACCCTCCGGGAGGTGAGCGGTGTCTCCCAGGCCAACAAGAGGAGTCTTGACAAGCGTCACATTAATGGTGGACCGGCGAGTATCTTGCCCATTGCACAGGGTCTTTTGGACGAGCTGCTTGGCGGCTTGGGCCTTTTGGATCTCTGCGACGTGGCCGTGACTCCCGACTGTATTCAGAGTATGTACCGCTGGGCGGCATATGTTTCTCTCTGCTAATGACCACCTATAGAGATGTACAACATTCCCAAGGGAACATCAGCAACTCCTGGCAATGAGCTGGCCATCTTTGAGAGCATTGCCGATGTCTATGCCCAGGAGGACCTTGACATCTTCTTCACTGGCTTTGCAAGGTATGTAGCTGTACTGCTCCAAATCCGAGAGACCTGAAACTGACAGTCACTGAAGGGACATCCCAACTGGCACTCACCCCAAGCTCCAGGGAGTCGACGGTGGAGAGGCCCCGACTTCTTTTGCCAATGCCGGTCCTGAATCGGACTTGGACTTCCAAATCTCCTACCCCATCATCTGGCCCCAGAACTCCATTCTCTTCCAGTCCGATGACATGGTCTACGAGAACAACTACACCTTCCAGGGATTCCTAAACACCTTCTTGGATTCCATCGATGGCTCGTACTGTTCCGAGATCTCCCCTCTGGATCCCCCATATCCAGACCCCCAGCCAGGCGGCTACAAGGGCCCCCTTCAGTGTGGTGTCTACAACAAACCCACCGTTCTTTCAGTCTCATACGGTGAGGCCGAGGCCGATCTCCCCATCGCTTATCAGCGCCGCCAATGCAGCGAGTTCATGAAGCTGGGCATGCAGGGCATGTCCGTTGTGGTGGCCTCTGGGGATTCTGGCGTGGCTGGTCGCGGTGGTGATCCTACGCCTAGCAACTGCCTGGGCGAGAATGGCAAGGTCTTTGCCCCTGATTTCCCTGCCTCGTGCCCCTACGTGACTGCCGTTGGTGCCACGGTCATCCCAATGGGTGCTTCGGCCAGCTCGCACCAGGAAGTGGCCGTCACTCGCTTCCCCTCCGGTGGCGGCTTCAGCAACATCTACGAGCGAGCCTCGTACCAATCGCAAGCTGTGGCCGACTACTTTGCTAAAGCAGACCCGAACTACCCTTACTACGAGAGTGTCAACAACAACAGCTTTGGCGCGAACGGGGGTATTTACAACCGCATTGGTCGAGGCTACCCTGATGTTTCGGCTATTGGCGATAATGTTGTTATTGTGAACAAGCTGATTCCCACTTCCATTGGTGGCACCTCGGCCTCGGCTCCGGTGTTCGCGGCGATTCTGACTCGGATTAACGAGGAGCGACTGGCTGCCGGCAAGCCGACCGTGGGATTCGTGAACCCGGTGCTTTACGCCCACCCAGAGGCGTTTTATGACGTGACCCAAGGCACGAATGCTGGCTGTGGCACGAATGGATTTAGTGCTGCAAAGGGTTGGGATCCTGTCACCGGCATGGGTACTCCTAATTACCCGGCTTTGTTGAAGGTCTTTATGAACCAGTAGAGTGGTAGGGGCTGTGAGATTCCTTGCTCTATTGAGTGATTGAAGCAGATGCTTGGACATATATATATGATTAAGTCTAGCTTAATGCATGATTCTATCTATTCAGATTGTGTTAAAAAGTAGACTTAAATGAACCTGATGAATGGGGTATTGCAGAATGACAAAAAGTAGGCGTCTGCAAAGATTCATAGACAGAGACATGTTCGTGGGTGTGGTGGACGATATGTATTCCCACATGATGAATTGTCCTCTGTCCATACGTAGCCTATTGCTTCCCGATTAGGACCACTACGACCGGCATAGATAGCCACTGCGAGCCGAGTGCCGTCGGGAAAGCTCACAAATATACCGGCAGCACAGTCTCCCTCGCCCGGAGTAGATGCGAAGGTCGGAGCGATCGAACCGACCAGACCGGCGATACTCCGAGAGGGTCGGCATTGATTGTACTGCCGAAGTACTGTACTACGGTACTTTACTTGCTACTGTAGGAATGGCGTGTTGGTAAAGAAACCGGTATGGAGTATCGTGTGCAACCTTCCCAGCCAATTAGGATGTGTTAGATCGTTGATGCATTGTCGCCCAAAATTTGAAGATTGCCCCTCGCTAGACCAAATCGGGTGCCCGAATTGACTGTAGACTGCCCCCAAGGTCTTCAAGATTTTATAGATGGTACGATTGACTAATGATAATAATAGTTGTTACCATGGAACCCTATTATTCTAACCTGGCTAACTGCGACCAGTGGGGGTCGGTACAAAAAGAGAACAAAAGCACCAGAACCAGCGGATAAAAAACGGATAATTTTTATGACATCACGAATTACTCAGCAGATGTGGGGGAACCAGAAGAAAACTGAATTATGAAGGAGGGGAATAAGTTGGAGAAGGTCCAGCCTGGATTGCTCGATGTAGTAGTAAGATCGAGTCGATTGACAGTTTCGATGACCTATATTAGCCCCAAAATCAAGGAAACCACCACCTATGAAGAGAAGATTGAGCTCTAGAGAAACCCAAAATCAATATACGAGCTCTAACAGGGAAGCTCCCTGCCCCTGTAATGCTTCAAAGACTCGCGAGAGTCGGTGGAGTCTGCTCCGAGGGCGGGCGTGGGATGAACCCCGCCGGAGAAAGAGATCCACGTCGCGCGGGTCTGGCGCCAGGCTCTGGGATGCTGTCATGAGTATTGATCATGGTCAATCATAGAAGCAAGACGTATTTAAGTGGCGCGTCCCCGTCATAACCTGCCTTTCTGCATTCTCCAACTTCTTTCACACAAACCTTCTCCCATCACCCTCTACGATATCTCCATATTCCACCATGTCTCTCGGCAAGAAGGTCACTCTCAACACCGGTGCTCAGATCCCGTATGTGCTCCAGCACAATGATTGCGTGGCCCTCTTAGCTCCAATGGCTTTCAAAACCATCGGATTCCATACTAACGCGCCATTACAGCCAGCTGGGCTTTGGTACCTGGCAGTCCGCCCCCGGTCAGGTCGGGGAGGCCGTCTACGAGGCCCTCAAGGCCGGTTACCGCCACCTGGTATGCTTCCATCTTCTGTGTATTGAGTGCAGAAGACAAATTTTAACAATCGCTAGGATCTTGCTACTATGTACGAGCAAACCCCTCCCATGCCCAGCCGCAATAAATCGCCGAATTGCACTCCTCATCCCGCATTGAATACAATACAACTAACCCCCGTCGTCATGATACAGCTACCAGAACCAGCGTGAGGTTGCCGCTGGTATCAAGCGCGCTTTCCAGGATGTTCCCGGTCTGAAGCGTGAGGACCTCTTCATTGTTAGTATTTCTCGTTCCATTAAATTCAGACGTGTTGTCTGTACACCAGTATTCTAACCTGGTTCCTCTCGACTATAGACCTCCAAGCTCTGGAACAGGTACTTGGCCGTATACCCCCGTTGTCCCAAATGGGAGGTTGAAAACATGAAGTGATTCTAATTCTAAACAGCCAGCACCGCCCAGAAGTTGTTGAGGCCTCTCTGGATGCCTGCCTTGCTGAGCTTGAGCTCGAGTACCTGGATGTACGTCTTTTGCCTGGATTGAGATCATAGCTCGGCACACTAAAAACGAGGAAGATTTTGCTCACAATAATTTAGCTCTACCTGGTTCACTGGCCCGTCGCTTTCCAGAAGGGCGAGTCTTACTTCCCCCTCGTTGAGGGCAGCACTGTCGAGGGTGGCGACGTGATCATTGACGATGGTGTTTCCATCGTTGACACCTGGAAGGGTGAGTAGAGCTTCATTTCAAGCCTTGGTATAAGACCCGACCGACTAAACTTTGTGCTTTATCCAATATAGCCATGACCAATCTTCCCAAGAGCAAGGCCCGCGCCGTCGGTGTCTCCAACCACACCATCCCCCACCTCGAGGCTCTCATCAACGGTACCGGTGTTGTGCCCGCTGCCAACCAGATCGAGCGTCACCCTGTCCTGCAGAGCAATGACCTGATTGAGTACTGCCAGAAGAAGGGCATCCACGTTACTGCCTACTCCGTATGTTATAAACCCTCGATTCTGGGTATTGAAATAATCGAAATACTAATAGAAATGTACAATCAGGCCTTCGGTAACAACATGCTCAACATTCCCCTCCTCATCACCCGCCCCGAGGTCAAGGAGGTCGCCGAGGCTGTCGCCAAGCGTACCGGCCAGGATGTCACCCCTGCCCACGTTATCCTCGCTTGGTCCCAGGTTGGCGGTCACAGTGTCATCCCCAAGTCGGTGACCCCGTCGCGCATTCGCGACAACTTCAAGGAGGTTGAGCTTACTGCCGAGGAGGTTGCGAAGGTCAGCGCTCTGGGCAATGACCGCAAGCGCTACAACACCCCTTACACTGCTAGTATGTGCTCCTTCATATACGTCTCACAATCAATCTTTGTGGATGAATTACTAACCGATTTACCTTACAGACAAGCCTCGCTGGAACATTAACATCTTCGGTGAGCCCGAGGAGGCCCCCGCTGACCACAAGGTCATTGTTTAAATTTAGACCTTTGGTTATCCTAATTCCCCCAAAATGATGAATGAGACATGTACTTTCACGCATGAGACACTCCCAAAGCATAATAGAACGGCGTAATACTTCGCCTTGTAGATAATTTCGCCATTGAGGTTATGCGTATGTTTTCCATAATGTATCAACAGTAGCCAGATTCCACAAGAGAGGATCGTGGGTTGGGACATATCAATGCAGCTAATTGCCTAAGTAATTTGACGATGAGTGCCTTGTCAGATGTCTCATCAGGGATTACTATCACGGGCAACTCAAAACTAAAGACCCTCGGCATGGGGGATCTCGAGAAGGTTAAAGGTCAACTGTGGCTGACGGGCTCATTCACCAGGTAGGTTATATGCATGCCCTGCGTGGTTAGACTGCAGATCTAACAACCTGAATAAAGTGTGTCACTGCCATCACTCGATGAAGTCAACGGTGAAACAACTATTCGTGGCTCAACCTCCAGTGCCGAGGAAACCTTTGGGACCTCCTGCTGCACAACTAGATGGCCGCTCGATCTATGAAGTGCCAAATGCATCGACCCCTGTCCGTGAATATCATAAGTTGGATGCAGGTCCTGTTCTTAGCTCACACCAAAGGCCGATACACTCCGAGGCCTGACAAAAGAGAGCTTCCAACTCAATGAAGAAAAGTACGTAGATTACCTAGGCCACTATGCGTAACATTTTTCCTATGCCAGGGGGTGCTTTCCTATTTTGGCTGCCGCCGCTTTTATGAAGGCGCTCAGAGTCAGGCTCACTGAGTAAATTTCAGTCCGGGATCCAGACTCTCTGAGCTGCTCAGCGTCATCACGTGATGATCAGTGAGTCTGATTGGATACTCACTGGGCCATCACTGATTACTCAGATATTCGGCAGAGGCAGCTATTAAGCACCTAGTCCATACTCAGCCTATACCCAAACGAGCGCTTTGCCCTATAGTATTGTTTTGTCTTCCAACCTACTTTTTGATGGGCTTCATTTTTCACCGTATCCCTGTTTTTTAAGGTACTCGACTCTCTAATCTCTTTTCTCAGCTCCGATAATTCATAAAAAGGGGCACGGTTACTTAGAAATGGAGAGTTTAGGCATTCTGCTATACACCGGCGCAGGAAAGAGGCGATCCGCTATTATCAGACCCTAAGATCTTGATGCAGAGACTGAGCCAGAAAACCATGACTCTACCCATCAAGGTCTCGTTGATCAGGTCACATCTCTTAGTATGCGTTCGGTCCCTAATCTCAAGAAACATCTTACCCAAGCCCATGCCAGTAAGGTGTGAGCCATTTCTCACACTGTAGCCGGCCAAGGCGCTGCTCCACGCGTATCCATAGAGATTATGCAGTTAAAAAGCGATTCTTCTTCCAATTCAGTCAATTTATGGCCTGTAGGGGCAAATCAACGCGAGAAACTACCCCTTTGGCGCAGTCGGCGAGTGTTAACTTAGGGATATCGTATAGGATAGGTGCTGCGCGGAGAGATTTGATACGACCATTTTTTTAGATCGGAAAGGGCCAATAAGACCTTGCCCTTTTGATAAACCGAATCCGGAGAGGATCCAGTGCCAATTGGTGGCACAGTAGGCGGTTGAATTAGGTAGATTGGTAAGAATAGGCAATTTTGGAGAGGGTGGCCGGTTCGCCCGTGGATTATGTTAACGACGAGGTACGTATAACTAGACGCAGTCCGAGTCCCCGCATCAAACTAAAAGATAGTCCTGCACAGTCGGCCCAATTAATTCCAAGATGCCACGCTCACCACACTTTATCCTCGAGTTTTGGATATTGAGGCGCATAGAGGACATCAAATACGACATCGCTATCCGCTCTTGAATGTGCTGCTTGTCCTGCTCGCGTGCCTGGCGCTTGGCTGACTTGCCTGCTCCTTCTCCTTCCACTCCCTTTATCCTTTCTCAGCCCAGCTAGCTTCATCTGACCTATCAACCATGTGGCAAGAATCGGTTTCACTCTAGGTCTTTACGCTGCTTCTGCTTCAAATTCTTTCATTACTCTCTAATCGCCAGCAGAGCATGAAAACATCGAATTGATGACGAGTTTATGCCGGCCAAGCCATGAGGATAGCCCTGTCTCTCGGTCCAACGTCAACAACGCCGCGGTTGTCCGCAAGATTAGAATGCATGTAATATTAAATGTTGGTTGCCATTTATTCTGTTCATTTTTTCATTTTTTGGAGTGGTACGTCGGTTGACCTGTCTTTTGCTGTTATTATTTTTCCTTTACGATGCTCACAGCCGCCCGGTCATCGTGTTTCTCCGAAAGCTGGAATATTACAAGGGAATCATATATTTACTGTCGAGTCGGGGTATTCAGTTATCGTGCCTTTGCCTATCTATTTTTCTCTCTGGAGATGTCTCAGACATCTGAAGTGGATGCGCTTGTATAAGATGCGTGGGAGACAGAGGCGGCTTGTGCTTCAAGCCGTTTCTCGCACTTGTGGGTGTCCAACACCTTGAATTGTACATAGCTTTAGCTCGAAATCTATCATTAAATAGAGTCCAGAAATTGACCGTCTTAGAAGCATACGTTAGAGTAAGGTGGACCCACCGCTGCGGTAGATGCAGCGCCGGAGTGTCACAACCCTATCACCACTGAACTTGTTAATAACGCACATCCTACGCTCAAGTACCCGGTCTCCTGCCTGGGAAGAAGACAATTGAAACATCAAGGGGATTGATATCTGGTCAGAGCAACAAGGAACACAAAGGTCACATCTTCTGCCGGGAATCCCGGTCGACAATGTGCAATGGTAGAGGGAAGGCAACATTCGAAAAAAACAATTCCTTAACATAAGTTGATAAAAACTATCTTTCTTTTCACTCAGTGGAGATACGCAACTGCAGGAATCGCCCATTCTTCATCAACTCGCAAATTTGACACCATAATTATCGAAAAGATGATGGCGGCCGGTCGCCGGTAAAGCAGCAATTGAAACGTGACTACAACATTTAAACCAGAGGGTGCAAAAACTCAGTGAAAACGGCGAATAGTTTACACCTTAAATGAAATCATCTTGTAGAGAAAGGAGTCGGGCCATGTTGAAGAATGATTAGGCAAACAATAACACTCTCTTCGCCAAGTCCAAAGCCATATAAGATTTAGATCTCTGGGCATGGACACCGCTAAGGACTATAGAAGTTGACTGACTTCCAGAATCAATCACTGTAATTCGATAGACAAACTCAACGTTATTCTTGCTTAGCTCTCTTACCGTGATTCAATGAATTGTGTAGGATATTCAGAGAATCAAACAATCCTCTGCTCCTCCGGTTTCTCAAATGATGTCACCTGATTCTTAGTAACATCAAGGCGATCATTCGTTTTGGCTCCATGTTCCACCAGGACATCACCGTGCAGCGCATACGCCTGCTCCATCTTCCAGTAGAATGGACTCGGGGTGGAAAAGAGTGCTTCAATCGATTCCAGGGAACGGTTACGGGTTTCAGGGTAGACTACAACTGTTATTAGCTTTGGTCTTTCCGATGCTCGTTTTCGTACAAGAACGTACAAAGATACACGATGGGTATCCAGATCAAATTGAGGCCAGCGAAGAGAAAATACGTGCGGCTCTGGAAAAAAGTGGTCAGTACCATCTACAACAGGATGGCTTGATCTTACCTTCATGGAGTCGAACATAATGGGATTGACCAAAGTGGTCATACCCACACCAATAGCCCACCCTGTGATGCCGAAGCCATTACCTTGGGCTCGCAAGTCAGAGGGAAATATTTCCGTGGGGACCAAAAACGCGACAGTGCCCCATGTAGCAGCATAACTGTTAGGAGACGTCAGATTTGCGTAGGAGGACAAGATAACGATCGGAAGTGGTTAACTAACCCAATATTGAACAAGAACAACATAGTGATAGCCGCTGGGGCATACTGAGCAGCCATGCTAGGGTTATGCAATGAGCCCTCGTAGACAGCTCCAGCCTAGGATTTAGTTAGAGATAGCCACCGCAATTTCCGTGGAAGTAAAGACATACAATCATATTGACAGCAAATAGCACTGCTGCACCACCCATAAGACAAACACGGCGACCTAGGCGATCGACAATCTGAGCACTAATTATGGTACCGATGATGCCAACTGTGTTAAGCCCCCCAGCTAGGCCGTTCTGCTTGATGGTGCTGTATCCTGCCTGGTGCAAGAGAACTGGTGAATATGCAGTGACAGCCTGGATTCGTCAAGGTTAGACATCGCTATATAGTAATGCTAACGGGGATTCACATACCGTAATACCTGTCCAGGAGGCCATGATCTGAAGCCAGATACATAGCCAAGCCCGCCTGCCCAAATTTGGATGCTGCTTTCCACTCCTCCCGAGCAAGATCTTTAAGAATTGGACGGGTGAGCTGCGCTGGCTTTCAACTGCCGAGGTAACAATCTCCAAGTATTCTCGATCAATTTCCTCTGGACTGGCCTTATGACTACGAATTTGCTTCAATAGCTCACGCGCCTCTTCTATCCGACCAACTGAAGCGAGATACCGCGGGCTATCCGGCAGCATCTTTATGCAGCAGGCAAGAATCAGGGCAGGGAAACATTGGAAGGCAAGTAAGAACCGCCATCGCACGTCTGAGTATCCGTTCTCGACGAAGGCAAGGCCGAAGGATATCCAGTACGCGACTGAAATTCCTAGGTCTGGAAGGTATCAGCAAAGCGGTCCCAAATAGGAGGAGTCCAGATCCGCTTACAGTTGGCAATGAAGACGTATCCCAGGAACCCGCCGCGGTGATCTGCAGAAGAGGTTTCCGACACCAAGACAGGGGTGATTCCAGTTAAGGCTGCATCATTACGGGTGAGAACAGGTTGGAAACACAACATCGGACGCGGTATAAAGAGCTCACCTCCAGTACCAATGCCCGTCACCACTCGAGCGCAAATCATGAAGTCGGAGTTCTGAGCGGCAGACTGTAATGCGCCGCCCACTAAGGCAAATAACGCTCCTGCCAGCAGGCCATTGATTCGACCAACTCGGTCAGCCAACCACCCTCCAGCAAAGCAGCCGAAGATGGCACCCATGTAGTAGACGCTGACAATTCCACCCTGATGCTTGGTGTCTGTCACAGTGCCATCTGGCTTCCCAATGCCGACCTTTGTAACGTACTTGGGAGAGGAATTAACGCCGCCCATAACGCCCTGATCATAGCCCTCAAAGAATATAGAAATGAGCGAGAACACTTGGATGGTGACATTCAGCTGTCGCGGCGAGAGCCGCTTCCAGAGCGTTGTATAGCCCATGTTTCGTTTGTTGCTCTGCTCTAGCTCCTACATCGAAAATTATGGGGGCTCGCACTCCCTTATAAAGCATAGCATTCGCCCCCAGTTGATCAGGATTTAGAATTGATCTCAAACTGGAGAAGTGGGGACCCCAGGCGGAGGCGGGGGGCAATGTCCACATCATTTAGGCGCGTAGCCGTAATCATGTCATAGAAATAATCCTAAAGTTTGAGTCTATCTCGTCCACATCGGCTTTTTCCCGGTTTTCACTCGGCATCCCAGTGGCAACGGCGTTATGGCAAAAAGCGTGCTGCCGCTCTCCCGTTTAACCGGCCGTTTAGCAGTTCTGCCGTTGAGGCTACTAACAGCGATCGACTGTATACCGTGCTAGCGAGGCTTCATCATTCGGTCGGCGATAGAAATCAATCCTGTTTTATACTCCTGTTAAATACGACCGCATCCTCACTCGCTATTTTCTGCAAATATCCTTGACAGAGCTATTTGACTCTCCGGTACAAATCAATTCTGGCTTCGAATATGGCCAACAGCACTGGCGATCAAACCTTGGATCTGACCGTCCTCGGTCTGAACAGCGGGACATCGATGGTGAGTGATTTCTCAAGCCTCCTGATCATAATAATGGAAGAAAAATCTTACAGTGAATGAAGGATGGCATCGATTGTGCCCTCTGCCGCTTCCGTCAAGACACTCCGGAATCGGCGATGCACTTCGAGCTGTTGAAGGTAATTATTTCTTATAACTTCCACCACTTTCATAGTAGAATATTAACATTAGCTTGCAGTATGGAGAGATCCCGCTGGAGTCCGTCATCAAGAAGCGGGTGATGAACATGATCCTGCACAACCAAACCTCGCCGTCTGAGTTATCTGAAGTGAATGTCATCCTGGGCGAGACGTTTGCATCGGCAGTGCACCAGTTCTGCAAGGACTACAACGTCGATATTGACTCGATCGACGTGTTAGGCTCCCATGGCCAGACGATTTGGCTGCTTTCTATGCCCAAGCCAGGCGAGACTCGAAGCGCACTAACGATGGCCGAGGGCTCATTCCTGGCCTCGCGCACCGGCATTACCTCGGTGACGGACTTCCGTGTGAGCGACCAAGCTGCCGGACGCCAGGGCGCTCCGCTTATTGCATTCTTCGACGCCCTACTGCTACACCACCCGACTAAGTTACGTGCGTGCCAGAACATCGGCGGTATCGCCAACGTATGCTTTATCCCACCAGACAGCCACGGCGGTGTTAACGGAACCTACGACTTTGATACCGGCCCAGGCAATGTTTTTATCGACGCCGTGGTACGACATTACACTAACGGCGAGCGCGAGTATGACAAAGATGGCGAAATGGGTGCGCGTGGTACAGTGAATCAGGACCTCGTTAATGACTTCCTACGCCACCCGTACTTTGCTCTAGACCCGCCTAAAACTACCGGCCGCGAGGTTTTCCGTGACACTATTGCTCATGAATTTATCACTACGGCTGAGGCTAAGGGTCTTAGCCCGGATGATGTGGTCGCTACGATCACCCGAGTTACGGCCCAGGCTATTGTAGACCACTACCGCCGTTATGCCCCCAAAGACCTAGAGATCGCGGAGATATTCATGTGCGGCGGCGGTGCTTATAACCCTAATATTACAGCATTTATCCAGAGGGAGTATCCCAACACTCGCATCATGATGCTGGATGAGGCCGGGATTCCCGCTAGTGCGAAAGAGGCCATCACTTTTGCTTGGCAAGGCATGGAGGCTGTGGTGGGCCGCTCTATTCCGGTTCCTACACGCGTCGAGAATCGCCAAGAATATGTGCTCGGAAAGGTGTCTCCGGGCAAGAACTATCGCAGAGTCATGCGCCAGAGCATGCTCTTCGGTGCGGATCGCGACCACCTCTCCCCGGTGAAGGAGATGGTCAACTATGTCGATGGCAAGGTTTTCAACAACAAGTTTTGAATATAGATCTCTTGTCGGGGAGAGACTGCTGTTTGCGTGCACGGGAAGACATATAATGCATTACATTCAGACTGCAGATAGGCTAAATACCATATTGGAGGATACACGAGCCTTTGGAAGCCTTTTTAAGTCTTGCCTATCCATCAAAATAATGAATGATTCCTCTTGATAAAATATAAGGCTTTTAGATCAATATCCGATGAAAGCAATCCTTGCCTCACTGATTACCATCAAGAGTGTTGTCGATCCGAGAACAGTAGATGATCTTGAATCTACCACTGGGATATGTGTGTTCTTCCAGTGTATTGCCTTCACCGACTATGATGGAGCCTGGTCTAGGGCTTGGTCTGGAGCAATTCGTGACGTTGCCTACCATGTATATCAATAGCTATTTCCTTCTGTTTCACAAAAGCCATTCATGTATAACACGGAACCATTTATCACGTGGTCCGTCCCAGTAGTTCCGGGTTGCTTGCTACCCCACGCATGGATTTGATCGATTGAGATATGATACTTGCGGATTCCTGGAAGACCTTAAAGTCAAAAAGAAGATGATCCAGGACTAACTGTGTCTGTGACCAAGCCTAGGGGACGATCGTCCTTTTGGTGGCAAGAATTGCATAGGGAATTATGTCCCATGACTTGCCCAAGCCAGTCACCCTCGCCGCCGAGAATGAAACTAGTCGAAGGCGAAAGGCAAAAAGCCCTCTGTGTTGAAAGAATCCAACTGCCATGGCCAATCCGTGAGCAGTTCTGGTGGCAGCTGAAACTGTGACATCTGGTCGACGCCAGTATCAGGTGTGGGGCCGACTGCGGAGTGGTTATGCACATACGCTGACGGGAGAGAGGCTTCTGTCCTTCCGTTGATGACTGGCGTCGTATTACCTGGAGCGGGAATATCTAGAAGAAGCGAGGAACGCATGTAACCGTCTATTCGATCAACCTGGGACCGCAGTCGTTCACTGGCGTCGGAGGCCTTTTGTACCCCCGTTCCGAGACGTTGTAAGAGATCAGCCATTTCAAGACTATATGCGAAATGAGAGATCAGCTAGGGCTCATGATATAACCCGAGGTCCACTATATTGCTTTAACGCACAGTAACTTGCGAATTCGTGCGTAAGACGCTTCAGACAAATTGCCTTCTATGACAGATCCGAGGATGTAGCCAATGCCGCCAAGGTGATGAAGCTGAGGCTGATCAGTACATGTACCAAGAGAAGCATGACTATTGCACATACCAAAGGGGAGCTTATCGCTTTCAAGTACTCGATGGGCACATTCGAAAACACGTTCAGCAGTTCACCCGCGACATCACATTTTCGGTCCAACCCAGTTTCCTCAGCCGACAAAAGCACCATCCGAAGGAGTTGTAGCGTCGCCTGAATGTTGGCTGACTGGAACCCGAATAAGTCCTTAGACATATCTCCCGTTATTGGCGGCGTCTCGCGAAACTGCGATGGAATTGCGGAGTACATAGTCATTACTCGATCCATGACCGTGGGCTCTGATATGGATAATGGATCAAATAAGGACCACAATTGTGTCGTCCAGTTAGCTGATGAGAGGCGACGCCTATTGCCATCGACCACATTCTCAAGAACACGGTAGAGGTCTGTGGTGAAGTTCCAACCACGCAGCCAGGCCACCGGCTGGCGAGAAACGATGGTCACGTTGCTGGAGGAAATCGAATTCGTTTCCGGTAATAGAGTTGGCACGCCATAGCCGTGAATTGTAATAAATTCATCATCTACTTCGGTAGGGTAGCGTACGGAGGAATGGGCTCCACGATATCGAATGACGCCTCCCCACACAATAGTCGAATATATATCCAGCGTGTAGATAGACCAGAACTGAAGATTTAGTCAGTTATGGGCGGTAATAGATGATGGGTATGTTTCGTACAAGACGCCGCCGCTCCTCCGTTTCAATGGGACTCAAGTTCTTTGGCCAGAGTTTTTCATCATAGAGGCCATCCATCGAAATCAAGGTGTGATATAAGCCGGAATACTTCTGCAGATTTTTGATCTCCCCGTTTTGGATGCTGGCTATAGCAAGTACGGCACAAGCGCGCATATAGTGAATACCCTTGGCCGCGATAAGGTCACGAGGGATCGAGTCTCGAGCAGCAGAAAAAAAAACCTCGGAGGGTGGTTCTATCAGATTCTCTCGGTGCCACCGATTACAATACAACGCACCGTCACGCGCACGACCAGAGGCTAAGGAGCAGACAGCCATTGTGGATGCAAAGAGGCCTTGATTATGGAGGTGCTCCCTGCTGTTGATCTTCTCAATAAATGATGGCATGTGGAACAAGGGAAATCTAGACATGATAACTTTAAGTCAACCAATCACCCAATGGCAACAGGGGTCCACATACATGGGATAGACGGTCTCGAAAAAAACCTGGACTAGATTTTTTATTTGCCGGTCAGATGCAATAGCAAACGCTCTCCAAGATCTGTGCAGCATCAAATCGCCCTCATCACCTTCGGCTGGTGACCAGCCATGGTCAAAGGTAAACCAGGGATCGCCGGAGGTTGATGAATGCGATAGGCCGGAGGCTCTTTCGCTACTTGAAGTCGCTGCTGATGTGGGAATATAGGGGTCGCCTGGTGTCATCGGATGGCGAGTATCGCGACCAGTCACTCGAGACTCAGCCTTGACGCCCCGGCGTTTTGAGGGGCGGTCAAAGGTGCATGGCACATCAAAGTCCACACAATTCTGACAGCGACCTGGCGGGTCCTCAATTTTGCTGCATTTGATACTGCGTCTGTTGCAGAAGTCGCCTGTATTGAGTTGCATATATTAGCGAATCTAGGGCTCATTCTTTTGGGTGGAGTAGTCATGCTCAAAGGTGGCGGATTCCAGCTCTATCAACAGCAAGCCGGAGTACCTACAGGCTCTGGGGATGCGCTGAAGCTTTCGCGGTCTCTGCGACATATATTCATCAGATTATTCTAGCGGAGGTAGAGCGTGGTATATCAGCCAAGGCTTGGAGCATGGACAGGTTGCACAGGGCTTGACGATGAGGTCCACTTGGTGAAGATGACCCCGGGCAGGATAACGGGAGTAGAAGTTAAGACCGAGAGATGAGGTACACGCTCGTCATATGAGCCGTTTTTTAAATGGCACTCAACTATCTCAATGTTATCATCAGTGAAGAGATGCGGCAATCGGAAGGTCTTCGTGCGCGCGAACCTGAAGTCAGCGGAAGTAATGATCATGTGACTCCGCGTGCGGCAGTGAATAGTTAACTAACTTAGCGGCCAGGCCGGCACATGCTGAGTAAGCCCATATAATCCCGATAAACAAACTTCACCGCCTTGCTTTCCGCTTTACATCTTATATACAAGGCATCAATTTTCCCATCTCCAATTCAATATCTTCCTCTCTTACTAGCTTCTCCTTGCTATCTATGATGTAACAAGACTAGTGATTCGAACACGGAGGCATAGGCTATAGCAGGAGGATCTTAAACGCATGGAGCGCGCGGGGCCGATCGCGAGGAGTTAGAAGAGGATAGCATGTAGAATATTATTAATAAAACTTGCTCAATTTGAAGAAATTCGGCTATAAGATTGAGCCCATTAATCGACTAATAAGAACTCTTTAGTCAAAAATACTCGAGATTGTAGATGAATAATTGTATATTAAGATAGGATGGTTGAGGCTGCGCTGCAATCGATTGTAATTGAACTATGGCCAGAATATTAAGGCACAAAACGGCAGAATCCTGCTTATTCAGCATGTGCCGACCTGGCCTCTATTGCCCGCGGCACTCCGCGCGAACAACCGGATGCCCCAATCACTGTATAACCGTGAACGTAATTCCCAGTCGATTGTTATACTCCAGCATGACTGACATCGATCAATCAACATGGTAGCATTTGCCGAAATAACTGAGCATGAGAGAAGGAAAGAAGGAAAGGTGGTGAAGAATCTATCCAAATATACAAAAGTAATCAGGTGATATATAGTGATGCTTTAGGAACCAGGAATCAACAATATGTGCCGCCGTCACACCGATCAGGACACTCGGCCGTCCTGGACACTTAGACCCATTAGAAAAATTCAAAATCGATTAACTCAACAAAAATCTATTGATTCAACTAGATATAGCGATTTTTATATAGAGCATTTCCGTGGCTAACTCTTCCACATCCACTATAGGTAGGTAGAGCCCTCCTAGCGGGTAAAATCAGCTGATTAGGCAGATCAAGCTATTCATGGGATACTACCTTATCAGCTAATACTAGCTAAATTAGCTACTAAGCTAGCTATAGGTGTAACGGGTTAGACCCGCTTCTCACTATATAGCCCTGCTATATAGCCTCTTCCCCGCACGTTCCTATTCTGCCACCGCCTTGCCTCCTTCTTCTACCGCTGTTCCGCTTGTTCCATTCCTTCTCTCCTCCAAGCTTTTTGTAAACAGCATGTTGGCCTAGTTAGATTGAATCAAGTCTTGCTTCAGCCCTTCACAATAGGCACCCTTCTGGAATCTGCCTAGTTAATCGAGTGCGCTTTTAACGTTTCTTTTTTTTCGCTACGCGTATATTAGCGTTCTACTTTTCTGAGCATCATCAATTGGCGTTCGACTGTATTCTATGAATCAGCCACTATATTGACAGACTCATGAAAAGCTATTCGTAACTAGGTATTTAGACCATTTAGTAATTCGTACTACTCTGAAGGAGTTATAGCTAAAAATCGTGCGAAGTAGGTTGAATTGATTACATCCAACAATAGGAACAGCGACTCGTGGGTAGATTGAGGACGCTAGACGTCCTCTAAAGTTATTAATAGAGCTACTTAGGATGGACGAGCTTAGTAAGGTGCAAAGTAATAGATTCCTTCTCGCATATATGCCTTTATTAGATTAATATCATAAAAATCGTGCCAAAAATCTCTCGAAGTGAATTTACCACATAATATAAACCTATAGAACCGCTAGAAGACTTAGGTTAGATTAATTTTCAGCTGCCCGTCGAGACTATCCTCGTTAGCTCCAGATAATAACTAGTCTAGGTTAATTGCCTAAATATACCTATAAAATATCTCTATAGCTTCGGTGCCGTAGGATAACCGAGCCTTGTCTATTAGCAGGAGGAAGACGTTATTAAGAATTCCTGAACTAAGTTTTTAGCGGCGACTTAGAATACCGTTAGCTCTTAAGTAATTCTATTGTCTCGCAAGAAACAGATAATACTAACCTACGTAGGAAATCTAATACTCCCTGAATGTTATCCTTAGGCTCAAATTTAATAATTTCGGCCTCTTTTAGATCTTAATCTCCTCGTAGCTAATAACAAATAGACTTACTGCGAGGACTTCGTCGAGAAACGCCTTAAAGTCCTCCTATCCGACCATGCTCTAATAGTGATAGAGAATAAGCCCTCAACCAATTAATCCTCCAGTTAGTTCCTAGGAGCAATCTCTTATGAAAAATTACAACCCGTGGAGATTATGTGTTGACCAAATATAGAAAGATGATGCCGAAGTAAGACTTGCGGTCTTCTATTATGTTCAT
Organism: Penicillium ochrochloron; assembly: GCA_022985105.1. Lineage (NCBI taxonomy): Eukaryota > Fungi > Ascomycota > Eurotiomycetes > Eurotiales > Aspergillaceae > Penicillium > Penicillium ochrochloron. The sequence goes on from JAAVMA010000046.1 coordinate 138,225, forward strand.
GTGATACGTGGAAATCAGTACGCAATAGCTCCCAGGAGCGTGCAGGTGATTTAACAGGTGATCAACCATCAGGCTTCACCGAGGCGCAATAACTACCAAAAATAACCGATTAGGTTATTGACAACTCGTTTGGATAGGACAGTAGGGCCGATCCAGAGAAAACGAGCTTCTCGTAGATAGGGCTAGCGTATTACGTTTTATTGAGCTGCCCTTATGCTTAGGGTATGGATCAGAGCGCTCAGTGAGCGATCAGTGAGCTTACATAATGCTCACTAGTCAGATCAGGGCACTCAGGGGCGTGCTCAGTTCTACTCAGTAAGCAAAAGCGGCGAGGAGCTGAGCACTAAAACGGAACAGGAAAGCCACGATCTAGCAAAGGAAATCCGGTACGTAGGGATCCCAGGCTGTCCAAAGTCAGGGCACCTTTGATTGTATCAAGATTAGGGGCAATGATCCCTGTCAGCCCCGAAGCCCCTTCCGCAGTGAAGGATCCCTTAATCTCTTCGATGCTGTTCAACGTTATCGTCCCGCTCAGAGGACGCGATGGTCAGACTGCCACCGAGCGTGTCGCAGTTGGCCAGATTGTCTCCATCACTTTGACTGGAGATAGCGATGCTATTTGAGCCTGAATATCGATGGTAAGCTAGGTAGCCTGGGTGAATTGCACACATATAAGCAAGCATATCACACGTACAATGATTTGATTCAGCGGTTGCTACGTGCCACAGCGTGGCGAAAACTGCCAGCAGACCCAGCAATTGCGCGACTGACAATCCTCAGTAGTTAAGGTCTGTGTGTCGTCCGTCAAGGCGCCAACATCCGGGACGTCGACATTATATCACCTTGGTAGCCCTGAGGCGGAGTCAAAAATTTCCAAGATTGCATGGACGGCACTAAATATTGGCGATTGACCCACACTAGCTGGTAAAGACCAAGCCGGAGGAGTCGTTGTTAATGATGCAGGGCAAGGAATGTTGTCATTGGACCGCGTGCGGGATTATCTGCACGAGCAACACTGCCGCAATCCACGACCGTAGACGTCGATCGGCCTTGTTTACCATGATGGGCTAGGAGGTTATCGCTCTTGACCGAGGCAAAGAAGCATTGAGCCATTCATCGCTGGAGACTTTTTGCCTGGGAAAGGGTCATTCATCCCTCTGGGGCGAGGAAACTCTCATCCTGTAACGAACTGGCCCAAAGTGGAGTGTATCAACCGCTCTGGATGCAAGACACATGCGGGGGTCCCGGGCCAGTGAGGAAGAACCGACATTGGCACAGCACTTGGAACACCTTGGCGACAAGAGAGCTTACATGAGCTAGTATGATTCAAGGGGAACAAAGTTGTCGAGTCATGAAGGTCCAAAGGTCACTAAAAACGAAGGAAAGAGGAAAGAGGAAAGGGGAGGGAAAGAAGGAAAGACGAGCAAGGAGGCATGTTCCAATGTCTTGGCATTCCCCGAATTCCCAGCTGAGTCAGCAAATGCGGGGAAATCTCCATCTTCATCTCTCTTTCGATCATCTTCATTTCTCTTTCGATCATCTTCATTTCTATTCGACTTCAACTTCAACTCGAACAGGTCGAGAAGGGTCGAGAAAAAGGTGTGGGGATGAAAGTCACTCGGCTTTTCTACAGTATTGAAGAATTGCCCCCATGAGGACATGAGGACATGAGGACATGAAATGAGGGTGGGCAAAGGTTGTGAACGGTGTCGGTATCGTCACATCCGCTGTGTGATTCCTCCAGGGGCCTCGTCCTGTGCGCCCTGCGCGCGCCAGGGACGAGTGTGTCAGCTCGACCCGCCATTTCATTTCAAGACTGTTCGTCATGTCTACCAGAAAAGTAGTGGTTCATCTGCACGATTTGACCTAGACTGGGACGAGGACCAAGTTTGGGTGAACACATCTCAGCCTGGTGAGTGAGGTAGAGAGCGGTTGAAACATATACACGGGGAAAGATTACGCCAATTCTGACACTCGTAATGTTTAGTGACATTCGTGCTCGAATCCTGCGATGATGTGGATGGAGATAGGGAACAATCCGCCCAAGAGACTCATGTTCAAGAGAGTCATACTCCAGAGAATGAGACCTTGACCACGATGAGACCGTTGTCGGAAGAACCATACTGGCATCCGCGTAATAATGGTGGTCCAGAGATCCTCACTACGGAACATGTTAGTCCGGGAGCAGCCCAATCCCATTCCTATGAAACGTCGCCTCAGCAGCAGATTACTATGGGTCATGCTCTGTCTCTCTCCCCTCCCAAGGTTGACGGACCACCTTCCCTTCCACTGCGAGAAGCGTCTCTGATGCGTAACTTCATTCTAAAAATTGCCCCGTGGGTAAGTGATAGTCTTTGCATGCGGGCTGGTCGTATCCTAACATGATATCAGGCGGACATCTGCGATCCCCAGTGCCATTTCAGCACAGATGTTCCCAGTCGGGCACTGCAGGTCCCCATGGTTTTAAAAGCAGTGATGGCTCTTGCAGCCCGGCATGACGCCATTCTCAGCAACAAGAGCGACTGGGAGGCCTCGGAGTACCACAGTCATTGTCTAGAGCTGCTCATTCCGGCCTTAGACCGACCCGAACAGACCTACGACGAAAATCTGCTGGTCACAGTAGTCCTGTTACGGATATATGAAGAGCTGGAAAACAGTACCGATCCACAGTTCCACCTCTTGGGGTCAAATCGTCTTATCAACTTGATGTCTCGCTCCGCATCTTCGGGCGGGCTGGCAGAAGCTGTCAGCTGGCAGTTTCTGCGACAGGCTATCTACGCGTCGGTGGTGCAGTATCAGCCCTTCGAGCTGGATCTGCAAAATTATGCACGATCTTCAATGTTTCAACGCAGCGATGATGCGGCAGTTGCAAATATGGTGATTTTTCACTGTGCAGATATTCTCCGAATCTGCCGCAATGTGCCCCAGGAACCCGTGGATGAAGATGCACGACTCCAAGTGGCCCACGCCGTCGACGAGTGGCATCGTGCAAAGCCCACAACCTGGAAGCCACTCCGATATCAACCCGCGGATGTGGCTTTGAATCGGCCGTTTCCTGAAATATGGATGATGTCGGCTCCAGCTGGTTCGTTCTGCCACCATCATCCCCCGAACATCTTGGTCGCTAACAGCGCGCCTAGTTGTTGGAATGCAATATTATCATGCCGCCTGTATTTTCCTGACATTATCCGAGGGACGTGCCCGACCCATGAGCGATTACCAGATGGCTCGCTCGCGGCGGATGTCAGAGGTATGAGTTGACCCATATCATTATAACCGCCCCGGTAGAGTTACTAATAGCAGATGGTAGAAAACTATCGCAAGTCATATTGTGAGCGTAATTGGATTATCTCAGTCCAATGAAAGTGTTCATAATGCCTATTTTATGGCATGCCATCTTCTTCATCGATGTAAGTCTCTCATTTTCCACCGCATGTGATTCTCAATTAACCCCGCTCTCTAGTTGGCTACTGTCTGAAGCACTGGGCAGAGCAGCGAGGCTCGTTGGATTTTCTTACCTGCGTGGAGAAAATCTTGGGCTGGCGGACCTCCTGGATCAAGCGAGAACTGGAGCGCCAGTGGGCCGAACTCGAGCAAGTGGACAGCCCCGAAAACTGAAGAGTTCGATGGCTTTTCACTGGGACTAAATATCTTGACCGGGCCCTATGTAGTCGGTTTCGATGTACATACAAGGAAGATCCAGAGATCATCGGGCTCTTTGCACGAAAAAGTACACATAGACAATCGAGCTCTTTCTAAGATGACATTAAATCACCACAAACTAGAATAACTCCTGATGTCACTTGGCACTGTTCCTTGGAGGCTGTAAACCGAGTATCTCCCCCTTGCAATGAGACCGCCAGTATTCCGCCAGTATATCTAGCTCGAAGTAGTCCCATTACTCGCTACACACTTCCGTCACCAATCAGTTGGATTTATCACGGTGTATACTCACCTTACTCACCTAAGACAGCCTTGTGTGTGGCGATATGGACGCCTTAATATAGTTCGGGATGCTGTCTGGGGTGATTTCTAATCAATCCACCCAGGGTATGACAAGACAAACAGAAACCGTAAACTCCGGAGTTTCTAGGAGATACCAAATAAATCCGAAATCCCAATATTGCAGATCCCCGCTCTTCGGCCTTTCGCGTGGCAAGTTGAATGTTGACTTGAGTGATACCGCCACCATTTGTGGTGATTGGATATGATGAACAGAGCGGGATTGAATTGATTCAAATCGAAGCATGAGTACAGTGAGATGTGGTCACCGTGCTTAATCTAGCCTCAACCATCGATGCTGGGAAGAGCCTCGTATAAAAGGCCACCCGTTATCTGCACCTCTCCTTTCTATTTTTTTCTCCTCCCATCCTCCTGTTCCTTCTTCCCCATCACCCCTCACAGGGCACACGAAAATCGACATTGAAGGACTGCGACGATGACTCTTCCAACTCATTACAAACAAGCTGCCTTCAAGGAGGCCGGTGCCCCACTGACGATCGAGGAAGTTGAGTTGATCCTGCCAAATGCCGGTGAGGTTCTGGTGAAGGTGGAGGCATGCGGTGTTTGTTTCTCCGACACCGCCGCGCAGGCTCATGGCGTGGCCGGTAAATTGTGCGTTTCCTCTTTTCATCATTTCATTGAAGCAGGGATATTTTGAGTTGCCGGGGCTGACTTCTTGGAACATAGTCCTGGTGTACCAGGCCATGAGGTTATCGGGCACGTGGTTGCGACAGGCGATGGTGTCTCGGACTGGAAGGTCGGTGATCGTATCGGTGGAGGGTGGCACGGAGGTCATGATGGTAAGTTGTACTCACTACACTGCATCTTCTGAGGTGTATCAAATAGAAGCTGATCGATATCGACTCTCTCAGGTACTTGCCCCGCTTGTCGCAAGGGCTATTTCCAAATGTGTGACAATGGCAGTATCAACGGCATAACTAAGAGTGGCGGATGTCAGTAACTTGTTTCTCAATTGGCTCGATCATCAAAAGGCATCGTCATTCTAATAAGTTCTTCAATAGATGCTGAATACTGCATTCTCAATGCCGAAGCAGGTGTGAGAATTCCATCTCATGTCTCAGCCGCCGAATATGCCCCGATTCTCTGCGCAGGCGTCACGGTCTTCAACTCGATGCGACAAATGGGCATCAAGCCTGGCTCTACAGTTGCGATCCAGGGACTCGGTGGTCTTGGCCATCTTGCCATTCAATATGCGAATCGCTTTGGGTTCCGGGTTGTCGCTATTTCACGAGACGACCAGAAGGAGCGATTTGTACGAGACCTGGGTGCCCACGAGTACATCAATACTAGCAAGGAAGATGTCGGCACCGCTCTCCAGAAACTGGGATGCGCTGCTTTGATTGTAGCCACTGCACCCAATGCCCGGGCTATTTCCCCACTGTTGAAGGGCCTTGGACCTCTCGGGAAGCTCTTGATTCTTGCCGGTATTTAGCTCGAAATCCCCTCTCCATTTGAATTTCAGCTGCTAAGTGACGATAGTTCCGGGTGAAATTCCTCTCGATTCAGGGCTTATGGTGGGTCCCCTATTCTTTTCGCTCAACCGTGATTCTACCGAAGTACTTAACTGGCTCTCGTTATAGGTTGCCAAAGGTCTTTCCGTCCACGGATGGCCCAGTGGACATGCACTTGATTCGGAGGAAACAATTCGGTTTACTGAATTGGAGGATATCAAGTGTATGATCGAGATCTTCCCTCTTGATCGAGCAAATGAAGCGTTCGGTAGGTCAAGACACGACAGAACTCTCCCGACTAAAGTACCTGACAACTATATAGATGCGATGACTTCAGGGTCAGTTCGATTCCGCGCTGTGATTACAATGGAGTAAATCCGACTACCTAGACAACGCTAGTTCTCAACAGAACTTCGAGGCTCATGACGGTTCGGGTATTTTTCACTGGCGTGGATTAAGATCCTCGCATCATTCTCGTGCGGGGTGGGCAATCACAGATGTAGTCTGGTCATCAGCCTGCCTTCAAATGAGTCATGGGCGAAGAAATCGAAGATGCTTTGGGATCCAACATTCAGAATGAACTCAAGATAAAAGACCATTCTGATGGAATTACTGAGTATCTAGGGCCATGTAGATCCATGCAGTAGTAGTGATAGTCGTGCCCTAAAAGTCATCTTGTACTTACTTCTTTTGCGACCGATATCATGTAGAAAATAGAAAGGTCGCTACATAGTGACGTATTTCTTCTCCGCTCCTCAATTATTAGCAATGTCTTCCTGCGTCTGATTTCTACATTCCATTGATCCGAGCAGAAAGGAAACAACTCCCTTCACACCACGCATGAGAAGGCCCACCAGTATCATTGGCTGGCTTTGTGTTTGATAAAAGTCAACTTTGGAGTTGCTTGTAGCCCGGACGAAAGGAAGTCTTCGAGAGGTCTTCACAAATCGATGATAGTATAGTGAATCTTCGATTCAGCGCTTTCACTCGGGTTATCTCTTCGCGAGCGATCTATATTCTCCGCGATCTGGGGTTGAAGGCGCCGCAAGTCCCGTCTTTACCCCGCAATTATCCAGAAGAAATGGCGAACCGGAACGTGCTTGGCGATTCTGTTGGTGGAAAATATTTTTTCTCAAGCTGCAGAAATGCCGCGGATATATTTATCAACTCAAGAAGAATGGCTAGACGGAGGATAAATATCTTCTAAGGGAGGCAGAATAATCATTGAACATCACAAACAAAAATCTATCAAATAATCACCATGCTTGGTCTTCTATCGCTTTTCATCACGCTTCTCCCAGTGCAAGCACTGCCTGCTTCATCACCAAAGATGCTACCTCCGTTTTTCGTTCTCGCAGGTGACAGCACCACTGCAACTCAGTCCTCGAATGGAGGAGGCTGGGGAGATGGATTCCTGAACACTACGCTGTTCAACGGGGCATCTGGCCATAACTATGGGCACAACGGAGCAACAACAGTTAGCTTCAGAGCTGGCGGTGATTGGGATAAAGTCCTAGCAACGGTCAAAAACGTCAGCCATGAGTACCACCCATTCGTTACCATCCAGTTCGGACACAATGACCAGAAGGCTGCTGCAAACATCTCGCTCTCCCAATACACCGAGAACCTACAGCGTTTCGTGGCAGAGGCTGTTGATGCTGGGGCTACGCCTATTCTCGTCACGCCGTTGTCAAGGCGTAATTATGAGACTTCGTCGGGAGAACCGTTGATCATTCAAGATCTGGCCAACCAGACTGCCGCGACCATCACAGCGGCGCATAACACTGGAGCCTCTTTCATTGATCTCAACCGAGCAAGCACTCAATACCTGAATGCAATCGGGCCGACGGATGCCTATACCTATAACTTGATTTCTACCGACCACACTCATCTGAATGTTGAGGGTAGCATTGTGTTCGGCGGAATAGTTGGGGAGTTGATCCAACGGGACTTCCCAGAATTGCACGCACATGGCTTCGTTCGGGTCAATGAGACGTTGAAAGAGGACTTTGCTCGAGGTATCTATTACTGGCCTTGAACAAGACTCAAAAATTGCCACAACCGCGAGCTTGAGCCTTCTGTTTCAGTTCGTCCTCATTACCGTGGCAGTAACTTTATTTAGGTATACGACAGAAAAATCGATTCTTGGATATTTCAGACAAACAGTATCAAGAACGGGATAGGAAAATCGGGCTGAGTAGATGCCAATTATTCTTCTCATAGCGACACTTCAGACAGGCAGCCTAGCGCATAGAGACAAGTGTTTGCACAATGCTCGCTCCACCGGCTGATGGAGCCACCTTTTCCTCCTCATGTTCGTGCTTTTGAAGGAAAAGTGCCTTCATGGAAGGGTATGTTCTTACTTCAAGCTCATCGGACAGCGCGGATGTTCCGTACTCGTCCCCTAGGCCGTAAGCAATGGCCGCGGCTGGCTGATCCTCGTCCTGTTTGAGGATCCAAGCTACGTGTACCCAGTCTATCCAAACCTCATACCCTATGCCTTGGTCATGGATCATGATAGTTGCACCATCCTCGGCTCGGAAGCTTTGGTCCATCTGTATCCAATGCTCTTTACCCGACGAGCCATTGATGACGATCACTCCCGGGACGCGCCGCATGGACATATGGAATACCATGTTATTGGCAGCATCCAGAAGCGCGATTTGGGTCATGTCATTTTCAGCACCGGTAGTTGTGAGATCAACGGTCGCTGATTCAATAAGAATGACACTATCTGCTTTGATCTGGCGATGGAACTTGAGAGCGCTCTGGAGTAAAAGGTTGGCCTTTGGACGCGCAGGTCTAAATAGAGTCAGTACTCATTATCTATCCAATGTTCTGACTACAGGGCTGAACTTACCGTGGGGCTGGTGGTTCAACCTTGGGCTGCTTGAGCTCGGGGTCAAGAGCACCATCTGCTCCACCAGAAATAGTGGGCTCTGGCGTGAAATTTTCAAAGGCAGGTGGTAAAGCAGGATTCTCGAAGTACTTGGTGTCATTAGAGCTTCCAATGATCTCCAGGTCGAGCTTTTCCACCTCGTAGCGAGGCAGCTCCTTGCCATTCTGTTCAATGTTAGTGACCTGCTACCTTGAGTATTACACAGGGCTCTGGGCCTCACCTTCACAACCCTCCAATACGCTCGTTTGCGCAAGTAGGCGAGGACGTCGTCGCGGGTCAAGGTCTTCAACTTACGACCGGTACTTAAAAGCCTGTAAAGAACTGGTGTGATTGGGACGTAGGCGGTGGACTTTATAAGAATCCTTTGACCCTTTTTGCAATTTCCGCAAGCAGTGGCTCCATCCAGCTCAGGCCTCTGACTAAAGTTGTATACCTCAGCAATCAAGTCCGTCACTGCTGTCTGTATGCCCTCCTCTTGAGCGAGGTAAAGCTTGATCCAGAACGGTTGACCCCCGAAGGCATATCTAGTAAGAGAAAGGATCGGTGTCAGTAGGGCAGATGTGGCTACATGATGAATCATATGAACATACTTCAAAAAGCGGATACTAAAGCCAAAGTCCGTAATGCGGAGTCCGCCATCAATGTGATCGACGCCGTCCGGAGTAGGTGCCTTGGGGTCCAGCACCAGGGATCTGGATACTCCATAAAGGTTGTTTATCGCAGCAGTCAGGTCTCCCCGATACAACTCCTCATCAACAACTCCCTTGGTGTGATAGTACTTTGCATCCCAGCGCTGAAGCTCGGGGTACGTGTAGCCCAAATTGGTGGTGTGTCGAACACCCTCTGGGGTCCAGTAGTCTCCCGCAGGATTTGAGCGGAAAGGCTGCAATGGCGTGACCTCATTAACGTCGTGCTCTTTTCCATTCGAGTCCTGGATGGTTGCGTTGTCTGGAGGAATATTATCCAGCCATTTCTCAGGGTTCAAAGACTGCCAAATTGCAAAAAGGCGATCGATATTGCTTCATCAAGAAAATTGTCAGTGACTCGATAGTTCACATGGTTTGAGGCGCGAGTACTTACCAATGATGCAAAAAGAAAAGGGGATCGAAAGCAGCCACAGGTACGTTTCCCATATGGCCCTCTGCTCCAGTCCATCCGTGGATATTGTTGTGGATCTAGTATAGTGGTTAGAAGAATTTTAGATAACTCAACGGTTTGAATCATAATATACGGGTCAGCTCTTACGTATTCGATATTCAGATCCTCGTTCACGTTCTGGTCCTTTGAGCTTGGGTTTGTACTAGCGAATGTAGTATAATCCATAGGGGTAGTCAGCAGGCGATAAACGATCTCTGCTGCTGGGCCATGGTTTTTGTCATTGTATCCGACGTGGGAGCCGAAAGCATCAGCAATCTTTCGGTTGTTGACAACACCGTGTCGCCATCCCTCACTGGTGGGATTTTGATCTTCCTCGTCAGGCCAACGGCTGGTTCCAATTGCGTTGCCGAACTAAGCTAGATTAGCATCTTGCTTTCAAAAAAAATATAGGCCGCGATACTCACGTTCTTGTAATCTTCTTGCTCGGCATCGTTTTGCCAGGTATTTTCCGTACCGACGCCTTCACTGCGCATGGGCTGGTTCGTGGGCATACGGAATTGGAACAACGGGTTGTCAATCCGCACAAAACCACCTTCCGGTGAAGGACTATTACCATATTGATCAGCAATCTCACAAGGCTCATAACCGGGGGAGAATAGGAGACCAAAACTTACACGTTGATAGTTGGGGTCTTAGCCAAATCTGGACAGCGACCACGCCCCTTGCGCGCCCAATCCCAGAAAGGAAGACGCCACGAGTCGGCTTGTTCACGCCAACCTGCCTGTTGCTCCGCGGGGAACTGCGGAATGACTTCGTTCACCATCATGTCGTACACAGCTTGCTGAAAAATCGTCAGTCTCAATTTCATCTGCAGAAATGACTATGAGTGTATCATACCTCAAAAAGTAAGACATATGGCCGATGCCAAATGGGAAATAGCACATGGGAGTGATGACAATACCCATTCTTTATGGGCTCAGGACTGGGATCATCCCATCGCACAAAGGGCTGGCCGTGGATACCTTCATCAATGGTTAATGATGGAACGATGCTGTTTGAGAAGAGAGACCATACCGGCAACTTGGAAGTAAGAGAGTCTTTCTTTGGGGTCTTTCTTCTGCAACTTGTCCATGGCCATGATAAAAAGATCGACTTGTTTCTTATTGGACCTTTTACCACTCCATTCATCAATTTCTTGGCGTACAAACACCCGTCGGTTGAGTCCATCGTCAGTACTCGTCCCCTCAGGGAAACGAGGCGTGACTGGATAATATTCGTGGGTGGTTGTTTCTTGCACCATCTTGTCAGGTGAAACTGACACAGGAGGGGATTTTCTGCTTGAACGTTTTCTAGAAAGTCGCCCAAACAAGTGCATTCGCGCGTTGATAGTAAGACCTCAGAATTGAGAATTGGCAAGGAATCGGAGGTTCGAATGCAGGTTTATGTACGTCTGGATGTAATGGCCGAGCTGGTTATTGTTTGTGGAAAGCAGTAGGTATTGTTGGCTGGGAAGCACGCTCCCACCAAAGAAATGACAGTGACTGCAACTAATGCAGTCCTCATGCATCTCAATCGCTTTGGGTTAAGTCGCAAATGCTCCGAGGTTTGCTCTCGAAGGTGAGGAAATAATTAGCGACAAGCTGAGCCTATACGGGATCGTCGATCTAGCGTGGTGCTAAAGTCTTGTCCCTGTGGTTGTTTTCACAATCAACCAATCGCTGCCACATACTCATGAAGAGGGCCCAAATTTGACGTCTTGGTATACCCAATCAGATAAGATTGTTGCTATTTCCGCCGAGCCTGCAGAGAGGCTACGGCATGGGCGCGAACGAGGGTTCATCAGCGAAACTCGTAATGCCAGCCAGCCACAATATTCCTTCCCGCTTCATTTATGCTCTCCAGTTCTCATCACAGGCAGCCATCGCCCACAATAACCGCTTGGATCACAGAGTTTGCTTCGGGACGAACCTAACCCCCGTCAAACTAACTGTAAGCCAGCCGCATTCTTGCTGAGGTCAAGCCCGACCGAACCCCATGCGTGGGCGGTGACGCCCACAGCGTTTACAATAGAAGGGAGGTGGAGAGTATCATAGGCTCACAATCTATCGCAGGTACTCGGAGACCCCGGGCATATTGTTCCGGCCTGCATCCTGCTTAGGTTCTCGGTCTGCTTTAAGCCACAAATGTGATGGACGGTACAGTAGTCGAGGTTCCCGTTCATTCAGCTAAGCCATTGAATGCATGCATTTAATTTGGATTTGTAGAATCCGCGTCCTTGGATGAATATGCCCCTGCCTGCCTTTCCAATAAATGTTTTTCCATCGACTGAAACCACGCCTCGGTAAGTCCTCCGATCCCAATAAAGAAATCTGCGGTATCTGTGTCTATAGTAAAAATACAATTGAATGTTCCCAAGCGAGGGTACCACCGGGGCTGGACTGATGTGACAATTTCTGAGCTTTACCGGAGAGCAAGGGAAGACAGTTTTTTGGAACGAAGTGCTGAACGCAGGCATTTCCTACAAAGACATGATCATGGATCCAAGGCTTGCTGAAAGCATTTAGTAAGGTGGTGTCAATTGGCTCCTTGACTTCTGCATAACTCCAGATCGGGTCATGCAATTTACTAAAGATACCCCAGTGCTAGCCGATCGCTTTTTCCATTCATCGCTTGGAAGTGTGGTACGCATCATGCGCTGCCCTCCACCAATGGTGAGCTCAGCATAGCTGGCCTGCCTACCAAGTACCTAGGGAAGGCCCACTTGGGCCCTTCATGAATAGCCTGCCAAGGTCACCTAACATGAAATGTCAAGTCTCTTTGAGCTTTCCACAGCCCTTGAATTTTAATTCAAACCCCATCCCAAGATTTGACATCTGCCAGATGCTTGGAGTCGGACTTGCTTGTAGCCACATTAAAGGGGAGATAATGCACGATCGGGGGGACATGGTTGTTGAAAGCCTCTTTGACAGGTATTGAACTTAAGGATAGTCCTCGTAATCAGTTTCCTGTTGTTCTAATGCTGGCGTGAGAAGTGCATGGCCATGGTTAAAGACGAAAGAAAGCCTTTTTCAGGGGCAATATCGCCAACTTCTGAATTGGGCTACATCTTTTGTAAATGAACAGAAATCTAAGGTTGGTGTTTATGTTGGACTCGATTAACAAGGGAAGTGTATACTTGGCAGCATTCCATGTCAAATTTGCGATATGCGGGAACGTCAAGGGTGCAACGGACTTGTGCGATATTAGACGGATTTAAGTCCCATGTAGTCGAGTATGTAGGTAATGCCTCTGAAATTTAGCTTCAGCCCTGATTTCCAGGGGTTTGCGTGCCAGCAGCAGTTTTTAACAACTGAGGAATGTATGGTATTGTAGTGTAATACTAAGGGAACCATGGCGCTAGTATCCGATGAGGCTCCATTGGGTGAACTCCATGAGGAATGATGGACAGGCATCTTCGTAGCATCCTCCAGATAAAAAGCATTCAAAGCTTGTGGAATTTTTAAGTGCTCGAATTCTCAATTCCGCCGACCGAATTTTGATGTAAGGCCAAAATTTGGGTTGAGATTTCTTTCGATATACCGGAGACCAGGTTGAAAATATATATTCCTCCAGGCGCTTCCAATAATGTATGACTACGTGCACTCCTAGCTAATCCACTTGGTTTCGTAACCCGAATCGCCGCTAACAAACTACTGGAATGGAAAGTCCGGAGTGCGTTGGTATATTCCAAAGCAAAAGAGTCATGGCTAACTGATCAATAAGTGGTGGGTAAGGTCTACCGTGGCCAGGATAGCTAGCTGTTGGCGAAAACTGGAAATAAGCAGCAAAGAGCCGGAACGGTGCCTACTAATCGCGAAATAGGCTGTATGAAGGACAAAGAAATGCCGAGTATACGAGTTATGCATTCACCGTACCCCAGTCATCTCTCTTTGGGAAGCAGCTCGGCTTTACTCCAAATGCGGGGTCGAGAGGTGTTCATAACTTCTTGTGCCTCGGACCATTCGGTACCCACAACGTGCCGTGGTTATTATATCCTTGCTACTTATACCTGTCTTGAAAAATGTTGATGACCACTGGACTCTAAATTTTCCAAATGGCATCGCAAATTCCTTCCAAAAATGCATACGTTCTGGGGGTGGGACTGACTCAGTTCCTCAAGCCGCGTCGGACTAGGGAGTACCCTGAGCTCGGATATGAAGCTGCTGTCAAAGCCTTGATTGATGCCAAAATCAATTACGATGAGGTGCAGCAAGTGATAGCCTGCTATTGCTACGGTGATACAACTAGGTATGACGCACATGATGTTTAAGCACTGTGTACTGGACTTCTCCCTAATGAGTGGCGCTTTTGTCTAGTGGCCAGAGGATAGTCTACAATCTTGGGATGACAGGGGTTCCCGTGCTTAACTTGAACCAAGCATGTGCCACTGGCAGTACAGGTTTGCATACAGCGCGGCGGCTTGTGCAGGGTGGACTGATCGACTGCGCCCTGGTGATCGGCTTCGAGCAGATGCGACCTGGCTCAATTAAGAGTGTGTGGGATGATCGCCCCAGTCCATTGGGTCCTTCTACCAAACTTATGGAGGATACATTCGGCAAACATGATGCCCCCCGAAATGCGCAATACTTTGGAAATGCCGGACAAGAATATATGCAGAAGTCAGTGCAGTTCCGTGATCACCAATCGAGCATTGTTAACTCTGAATTAGATATGGTGCCAAGGCCGAAGATTTCGCAGAGATCGCCCGCATATCGCATGAACACTCGCAACGAAACCCATATGCTCAATTCCAGCAAGCGTACTCTTTGGACGAAGTGCTCAACTCTACCCCGGTCTATGGTCCGCTCACAAAGCTCCAGTGCTCGCCTACTAGTGATGGTGCTGCTGCAGCTGTTATTGTATCTCAGCGTTTCCTGGATTCCCGCCCATCCCTCAAATCGCAAGCTATCTTGATCGCGGGCCAGTCGCTCCTGACCGATGGACCGGAAGTGTATTCTGGAAGCGCCATCGACCTCGTTGGATTCAACATGTCCCGCGATGCCACACGACTGGCTTTGAAGGAAGCTGGTGTGGATGTTAATGATATCAAAGTGTGCGAGCTGCATGACTGTTTTTCAACGAACGAGCTTCTGTTGCTAGATGCCCTTGGCTTTTCCGAGCCTGGAAAGGCACACGAGATGGTTCGTCGGGGTGATATCACATACGGTGGACGTGGTCCTGTAATTAACCCCTCGGGCGGGTTGATTTCTAAAGGACACCCCCTAGGCGCGACTGGAATCGCCCAATGCGCCGAACTTACGTGGCAGCTCCGTGGTTGGGCCAATAATCGGTTGGTTCCGAACGTTGATGTTGCGTTACAACACAACCTCGGCTTGGGAGGAGCCGTGGTGGTGACTGTTTATAAGCGAGCTGATGGTCAGGTCAATCATCCTGTGTCGAATGAAGGGGTAAAGCAAATCTCTGGATTGGGATATAACCCCGCGGTGGAAGCTCATTACATCTCACCTCAAGACGGCGAGAGCGTGAGGAGCAGGACCAAGCGTCATGACTATCCCCTTCGTGAGATCAAGGCAAAGCTGGCGGCTAGGATGTGATGCATGACGGTGGAATATATTAGGAATTAAAGAATATTGCATAGATTGTTTAAGCAATTATCCTCCTAATACACATGGCTATTGCCTGTGTGGCGTGAGCGTTTAGGTAGAGAGCTTTTGCACAGTGCGTAGAACTTTAATAGTTGATTTGGACTCCCAGTCAGCTTCCATTCCATGCCATTAGATCTGGAAATCAGAAGTCAGAAAACTGAGAATTTCATTGAGTAATATTGATCAGGATTTGCTTGAACCGCAAAATTCAATGAAGTTTTCGGCGGGGATTTCAGCCCTCTCATGTTGCGACTCGGAATTTCAATACTTCTGCTCGTCAATCGGGGGCTTGCACAATTCCTGAACAAGGAACTCTTCTAGAATATAATCGCCGTTATTCCACCCTATCTGTAGGGTAGCTTGGATATTTCTCAAATAGCGGGGCCATGGCTTGCACAATGTGGCTTCCTCGAGCATGTCACGCACATCAATCCTCTGCCGACAGTTTCTGGATCGGCGAGACCACTGATCTCAAATATTTGCGGCTGGCCTCAGTATGTTGCTCGAAGCTGCCAGTGAGGCTGTCAGCTTCGGCTCTTACTTGGGTGAAGGATGACGCATTAAAGGACCGAAGACTTTGGGATTCCGATCACTCCTTCTTCAATGACTCCGTCTTGCGCAACAAAAATGGCGATGACCGAGTTTACTGAGCACTTGAACATTGTTTTCGGTAGAGAACACATCTCAGGACGCCATTCAAGTTTTCTCGTCGTGCTTTGGGTCATCTGTGTGCAGATGCATAGAGTGAAGCTTTTGCTTCGCCTCGTCCAACTTCTCGTGAACATTCTTGATCTTCCTTTTCGCTGACGTGTACCCTTCAATTCCTGCTAGGATGGCATAAGACTTGGTCATTGACACTCGCGACAAATCAACACCTCGGTCTTGGAGCGAGTGATGGAAGGCACGGAAGTTGGCAAGGTGTGGGCGATAGTGACCACTACGCGTGTTAGAATCGGTAGATATTTGTAGTTGGCCTCAAGCTTACCTCAAAGGTGCCAGGCCTCGAACTTGTCCATTCTTCGTTTTGATCAGGCCCGCTGCAGAGATCCTTCCTCCCCTCAAGAACGAGCTATGCTGAAAGGCCCCTGGTGCCTTGATACCAATGTAGATCCGGAAGGATGTATCCGCGACCTGAATACATTCCAGGTTAGAGAGCAACATCTAAACCATACTGGAAGTCGTTTGTAGGGTCACTCACAAAAATCCACATTCCATCCTTGATGGACAGACTCCCAGCGAAATGGTCGTAGATGACCGCCGGACGAATGCGTGAAAAGTTGTTGACAGCTTTATCAAGCTCATGGTCCTCTTGGGTGGACATGATTCTGTCTTCCTTCTGTTCATTGTCGGGAATTATGGACGTTGATAGTTGGCTTGATGAAGTCGGGGCCGATGCAGGAGAGGAGACTGAATCTTGGCCAGATGGATCTCCATCTCTGGGGATATGCTCATCGACACGAATTACCCCATGGACGCTATCCTTGTAGCGCTTGTTATCGGTGTCCACCAATTCATTGTTTTTGGCCCACCGCAACAAACCCGCGTCATCGACGTTGACGAGGTAGTTGAACCGCTCCTCCGGAGATAGATAGCGAACTTGATCTTTCTCGAGTTGTTCCCGCGTGCACTGTGGAAGCTCAACATCCTTGCCTTCGCCATGGTCTAGCCAGTAGAAAAAGTTCTGGCTAGAGGGAGAATTCTTCCAGGCGGCATGGTACGCGCGCAGGTTGCTACCGTGACGATGCTTGGAATCGACCATTTCCAGAAAGTATTCCAGACCCATCGTCTTCGGGGGGCATGTGGGAGTGTGAAGGTCTGTGGAATCATCGGGATGGACATGGCCCTCCTGGTCAACTGAAGATCCCCCATCGCCACTGGCCTGCAATGCAGCACTGACGGCTTGTTGCCAGTTCTTGCGTGCTGGGTTGAGGCGGTCGGAGGGATTGGTCTCAGCTTCGAGATCGGAAACAGGGTATGGGCTGGTAGAATTATCGGCGTGGTCTTGAATAGGAGGCTTGATGGCCTGGCACGATCAGTCAGTCAGTTGGCATTCTAGTACAAGCTGGGGAAGAGGATTGCTGTTGTTACATTCAGCCAGCGAGTGGAGGCGGCTACACCACATCCTCCAAGCTCTCGACGAGTCCGATAACCACGATATACCCTCTAACATGTGACAGTGTCAGCCAAGCACAACTTCAGATTTCTGCACTTGCGTTTTGTCCGATTCGTACCTGAATGGTGCACGCCGCTCGTTCCTTTGGATCCGCAGGAGGCATGACGTCAGCGAGGATTCCCCGCTGCGAACTGGGAGAGCTGTGCGGACGTATTTGTGGTTGTGAAAGGGTAGTTGTTGTCATAACTGGTGCCAAAGGAGGATCAACACAGGGCTCCTAGAAGAGAAAAGTATATCTGATGTTAAGCATCGGCTTTTGGCAGGGAGCGACGCGCAGCATCTCTCCTTCCTTGTTTTGGTTGCAAGGAAGCGGGGGAAATGGCCGATAAGATAGACGATAAGCGATAAGCGATAAGATAAGACGTAAATTCTGATGCCTTGATGCCTTACATTATTACTGCCTGGTGATTAAGGTGTCTAATCTCCCTATTGGGTTTCTGCCAGTTCTTTTGCCCCCAAGGTTGTTGTTTTGAGGATCAAGGACCTTGTGGAATGCGTGACAAGCATTGTACAAAACTGGGACTCTGCATCTTGGAATCCCTCTCACATTGCTGGATTTCCGTCGAGGTCAAGGTGACGGTTGTTGATCTGATAAGCCCACATCCTGAAACCTTTCCTCAAAACCTCAGGTACTAACCAGCTAACAATCCGTCTTTTAGCCTGATGCATGAAACCTCAAAGACTCAAGGGTACTGATCAATGGACACAAATCGCAACGACTAACTTATTTGCCAGAGGCTTTCTATCCTGCCTGTCCACGATTGGTAGTTAGCATGGAGCAACCCCCTTTCTCGCTCGAAACCTCCTCACGAGTATGAATGAAAGGTCCCGCCTCCTCCCTACACATTTCTACTGAGACGGTCGACAATTTCCCTAAGTGTCATTCAACATCCGTGTACGTCTCGCACGCCATTGCGGGGAGAGGACTCGGACCGGAGCTCGAGAAGGTTATCACTTGGAGAACTTCCCCTCCGGTACTGGGCGGATATATTCCTCCCACGCAACAAGAACAACACGGCCCTGGCGGATACGAATACCACTTTCAGATGTGCCCCGCAACCTATCTCGGATTCCTTCGTGCTGCGCCTGGGGACGAATAAGAGAGGCCACTCATGAGCCTCCAGGGGCTGATGGAGATCAAAGATCGCGGCTTCATCGGCATAGCGCCCGGGCTGACCCGGGACCCCCCTCCGAGTCCGATCTCCCCTCATGAGGGGGAAACCATTGAACTGATGTGGGGGTGGCATGGGTATCAAGAGTCTAAATCACCATCACGGCCTTTATATATTGCGTGAATTACTTGTTGAGTAACGACAGAATAATTCATAAATCTTACATCGATTCAAATACTCTATCGCTTCAATCCGCCAATATCCACACATCCCACCATCATGGCCCCCTCTATCCACCCTCTCATCGACAACGGCATCACCCGGGGCGACCCCAACTTCCCCGGTGGCACTCTGCACTGCCACTGCCCATCCAACCAGGTCGTCATCGCATTGAAGAGCAACATCGCCCATAACCACGCCTGTGGCTGCAGCAAGTGCTGGAAGCCCAAGGGTGCCCTGTTCTCCATCGTCGGTGTCATCCCCCGCGACAATCTCAGTGTCCAGGCCAATGAGGCCAAGCTCGCCATTATCGACTCTTCTGCAGTGATCCAGCGCTACGCCTGCCGGGACTGCGGAGTTCATCTCTTTGGCCGCATCGAAAAGGCTCATCCCTTCCACGGATTGGACTTTGTCCACGCAGAGCTGTCGGGTCAGAAGGGCTGGCAGGAGCCCCAATTCGCCGGGTTCGTCTCTTCGATCATTGAGCAGGGCTTCAACCCCAAGGGCATGGATGAGGTTCGAGCCAAGTTCAAGTCCGCTGGACTCGAGACCTACGACGCCCTGTCACCACCCCTGATGGACCTGATTGCTACCTTTACCGCTCAGAAGGCTGGTGTCAAGTTTGCCAACCTATAAAAAGCCCCCTCTTGGAAAGTCGGCGATGTATAGTCATCAAATGTGCTTGATACTGCGAGTTTGTGAAGAGCGTTGCAGCCCACAAATATTTGTTGTCACCACAGGCACCTGTATTTAGCGTTGCACATAGAAATTTTTGATTCGTTCAGACTTGAATTGTAGCCATCTGTTGTATGGTATGTTCCCGAACGCGCAAACAGAGATAGAAATGATTGTAAGCTTAGGATGTATCAGGTAGTTTTCAACAGCATAGCAAAGCTTCTGCTTCAAATACAAGGCACACAACAGTAGAGAGTTAGGCCTGATGGAGGCCTAAACAATGACATGGTCACGTTCAGTCTGCTCCACCATCTTGACCAGAGCGTCCGCAACACCATACGAAAAAGCATACCCACCGCCTCCAAATCCATATGCCGATAGCAAAGTTCGTGAGCCTCGCAACTCGGAGTCCAGCCGGAACCCTCCTTTTCGAGACGGGCGAATGCCAATAATATGGCTGATCGCACTCTCGGGCGGGTTCGCAGGGACCACTTCAGGGGCTAATCGATGTGCGCGGGCGATTTCATCTCGAGCAATATCGAGATCGACATCAGGAGACCTGAAGAATGAATCAAAACATGAGTCGATAGACGAATACGAGCCCAGTTTGGAGTGCTTTTGCTTACAGGTTATCTTGCTGTTTGACACCGCCCAATACCACACCTCCCGAGTATGGCCGGGGAATCACATAGGTATACTCTTTCCCATTGCGGAAGTACATGGTTTGGCACTTTTCGGTTCGTAAAAAGACATTCTGGCCCCGTTCGGGAAAACAGCGATCGTCTTGGACATCTGCCAGGGCCTTACTGCCCAGCCCGCTGGCGTTGATGAAAACCCGTGAGTCCGGGAACATGTCGTATAACTCGTGCAGGGATCCGACCTTGCGGCGGATCAACCGGCCGCCCATCGTCTGGATTTGTCTTTTCAGATAGGGCATGTGCCGAGTGGGATCTGTGACCAATGTCTCATACGCCCAGGCACAGGCAAACTCTGATGGATATTCCTCTGGGGACAAGTTCCGAAACTAGATATGGGGTAGCATTAGTGGCTCAACACTTTTGAAAGACCACCACCCAAAGGTAGCTCATATCGTAGAGATACTGACCCTGGACACGACAGTCTTCCCCCAAAGGGCTGAATCAGGGGTTGGTTTTTGTTCCAGGTACTCTCGAGCATCGATTAGACTGACCCCCGATGCCGGCTCCCGGGCCATCTGAAGCAGCACACGATGGGTCACGGCCTGGAGGTAACGCTGATCGTGAGTGATGCCCCCCGCTGCATGCCAGGCGGCACCTGCCCAGGCCGAGGCGTAATTGATATTTTGATCCCCGGGCAAGAATTCAGCGACTAAAGTGACGTCAAAGCCCTGAAGCAGCAGCTGGCGAGCTGCGGCACATCCGATGATGCCGGCGCCCAGGATGATGATCGGGCGCTGGGAGAATGGAATTGGGCAGGCATTGGTATTTTGGTCGCATTCACCCATGGCGACGAAATTGACTGTCGCTGCAATCGGTGTCGAGGGGGAGAGACTAGGAGGTGATATACTAGGGCTGGTTTGATGTACTGTTGAGCAGTCAAGCATTCATTCCATGGGCTTCTCGGTGACCCTTTCTTGCGGACTGCTCTATGAGCAGAATGGAAAATTGAATTTTGTGGCCCGATGGCTCTGCTTTGAGACCGTTCGGAGCTCGTGTATCCAATCAATTGATCTGTGTAGGTCGAGTATGTTGAGTGAGTCTTTCATCCTCCATAGACTGGGAAGGTGATTGTGTGCTGCATCCTGAGAGCCCGAGTGACGAGTACTGGCTTTATCAATTAGCGACTGGTGTAAATGTTGAAGAACGTATCTAGTCGCATTTTTTACCCCTTCATGATCTCTTCTCAACGGAGGATAGGCTGATCATCGCAAGGCGCTCCGAACCGCCCGAGCGGAGACCAACTGGGACCAACTGGGATGATTTTGGATTGTTTGATGCCAAGCGGGGCGGGTCAACCCGCCCGATTGAGTCCCCAACGGGATCCCTCGTTAGGCTCGTTTCTCCTTCTTCCTTCTTCCTTCACTCTCATTTGTCTCTTGCTCGACTTGCCTTCTCCATTCGGCCCCTCCCCCTCCTCTCTGGCATCTGCAGCTTTGAACCCACTACTCCATCGATTCCCATCTCCTACCCAATTTGGAGCCATTGGCATCCTTGCAGGCTAACTTGGACGGTCGCAATAAGCCGACCGTGACTGTGATCGGCCACCGTCCGTCACGCCAGCCCTCAACTACTACTACTTTGAACTCTCGGGCTCTCCCTCCGGGTACGTGCGGGATTTGCGGTCCAGCCCGTCCGATCGGGTTGACGCGTCTGGTCCGTCGTTTGAGGTTGGAGATCTTGGCCCCTCCCATCGCTTCCTCCACTTCTCGATGCGGTCGACTTGGACTCGTGCATCGTGATTGGGGTATGGGTCATTGTTTGATCTGGCCACCCCGCTACAGAGTTGGGCTTTTGCCCGGATTCTCCCGGAATCAACGGCGCGATGAAGGGGGAGATGGAGAGCCAGAGTGATGCACATCAACCTCAGCATCAGACACAAGAGCAGCAGCATCCAGGCTCTCCTGGTTGCTCATCGATCGGCGAGAAAACTATAGACTCGCCGCCATTTCCTTTGCAGGTAAAGTTCATCCTTTTGCAGCTAGTTGCCCCCCGTTATCTACTCCATCGTCCACCTACCCATTCCTGTGGAGTACAATCCGCTCCAATATCCTCCCCCCAATCACACTGTTTGGTATTGTACAAATCTACATATTATTGTGTGTCTGTACTCTTGTCAATCTTGCTCGCTCTGCTTCTTCCCCATCCCTACTGGTCAGTGATGACTGTCCTTGTTGGTCCCTCGAGTCGCTAGTCGTGTCTTGGCAGCGTTGGCGTGGGCCACGGCGGTCCATCCCTAACGTCGTGGACCACATGGTTGCGGCCCCAGCCGACAACCTTCTTTTGCAGTGGGCACTAGGTTGTCGAGCTCCGGTCAAATCACATTCTTTGCATGCGTCGATGCGATATGACTCGATCCTTGTTCTATTGGTCAATCCTCCCTGACCTTGTTGGCCCCTGCCCCGATGATCACTATGCACTTCCCGTTGGTTTGTCTCGTTCGATCTAGACTATTCGCTCATACAATTCTGCCATCGCGTGGTAATAGGACTGCTCCTCCAAACACCACGACGACGATATTTCTGTTCTGCGCGACCGTGATGCGGCACGAGTCTTGTCCTACGATGCCGATGACTCCCCCTTTCCGGAGGTGCGTGCGGTCATTCAACCTATCAACGACCTCTCGCTGCCGGTAAACACTGTCCGCATGTGGACAATTGGCTTGCTCTTTACTATTGTATGTTTCCGTTGTACCCAGACCCGGCTCAACCGCCCCAGTATCCCCTCATACCATACTCACAAAACTCGTCGTCTCATTCGTAGGTTGGAAGTGGATTGAACCAGTTCTTTAGCTTGCGCCAACCCAGCGTGACCATCAGTGCCCTAGTCGCCCAGCTGCTCGCGTTTCCAGTAGGCTGTGCCTGGGCCAAATGGATGCCATTGGGCATCCTGAACCCAGACCGACACTTCAATATCAAGGAACATGGGCTCATAACTATCATGGCAAATGTCTCGATCGGTTCCGCCGCAGCGACTCAGATCATCGAGGCGGTGGTCAAATTCTATCATATGCCCTCTCACGGCGGATTTGAGGTTCTGCTCTGTGTAACGACGCAACTGTTCGGGTTTGGATTGGCAGGCATGGCCGCCCGTTGGCTGGTCACCCCGGCCTCTATGATCTGGCCCCAGGTGTTGTCGAATGCAGCTCTGCTCACCACCCTGCATTCACGAGAGAATGCTATCGCAGATGGCTGGCGCATCACGCGCCTCCGTTTCTTCCTTGTGGTGTTCCTAGTGGGCGCCATCTGGTACTTTGCCCCTGGGTATCTGTTCACCGGACTCAGTACTTTCAGTTTCATCTGTTGGATCGTCCCTTCCAATGTAGTGGTCAACCAACTATTCGGACAAATCACCGGGCTGGGCATGTCGGTGTTGACCTTTGACTGGGCCCAGGTGGTCTATGCCAATCAAAGCCCACTTTTGGTCCCATTCTGGGCTGGCTTGAATGTCATGGGCTCGTTTGCACTCTTCTTCTGGCTCATTTGTCCAATCGTCTACTATACCAACACCTGGTACTCAGCCTATATGCCCCTTCTCAATTCCAACACTTTTGACAATATGGGCAACACCTATGACCCGTCTCGCATCATGAGCCCCGACGGGTCCGTCAATCAGACTGCCTATCGAGAGTACTCGCCCATGTTCTTACCTGCGGGGTATGCCATTACTTTTGGTGTCGCTTTCGCTAACCTGACCGGTATCTTTGTTCATATTGGGCTATATCATGGTCGAGATCTGTGGCAACAGTGGAAAGGCACTAACAAGCAGGATGTGCATGCCCGCCTCATGTCAGTCTATCCAACCGTACCTTGGTGGTGGTTCGCCGGAGTGACGGTGTTGATGTTTGTGCTGAGCGTGGTGACGAATGAGGTGTGGCATACGGGGCTCCCTGTCTGGGCCGTGCTGGTAGCATTTGTGCTGCCCACCATCTACTTCATCCCGGTCGGGGTCATCAAGGCCTTGACAAATATAAGCAGCAATCAGCTGAATTTACTATCTGAATTCATTGGCGGATATGCTTTTCTTGGCAAACCCCTCGCAAACATGGTGTTCAAATTCTACGGCTATGTCGCCGTTCAACAAGGCCTTGAGTACGTCCTACGCTTCTGAACATGTCTGCTAGGAGCATACTGATATCTGACTTTCGCAGGTTCGTCGCTGACATGAAGTTGGCCCACTACCTCCACATAGCACCACGAACCGTGTTCGCTGCGCAAGGCTTCGCCACTCTGATCGGTGCCATCGTCCAGTGCGGCGTGACGGTATTTATGATCACGAGGATCGACGATGTCTGCACCTCGAATGCAGACGGTAATTTTACATGCCCGCATGGCCGAGTCACCTATTCCTCGTCACTCATTTGGGGTATGTCCTGCCATTTCCGGTATCCGGTCGTTTCTCACGTTTGATTTTTCTCGTCTATGAACCTTCTTGCTCATACACTTTCTTATCTAGGTGCTATTGGTCCTGGTCGATTGTTTTCTCCCGGCCAGATCTATGGCAATCTGTTGTGGTTCTTCCTGGCTGGCCCGGTGGTTGTCATTATCACATATCTCTTGGGCCGTCGTTGGAAGGCTATCAACTATGTTTCCTGGCCAGTCGCTTTTGGAGCGATGAGCCTGGTCCCACCCGCGACTGGAGTCAGCTTTTCTTCCTGGTGGGTCATCAACATGATCTTCAATGGCTTGATACGCCGTCGCAAACCTGCGTGGTGGTCTAAATACAGTATGGCACATTCACTAGCGAGACCTTTCGAATCGTCGGCTCACATTGACTTAGATTACATCTTATCTGCCGCGCTGGACTGCGGAGTGGCCGTCTCCACTGTCATTATCTTCTTCTGCATCACCTTGCCGGTGGGCCCTTTGAACTGGTGGGGCAATACTGTGTATACCAAGACCGCCGATGGGCAAGGCACGCCGTACAAAGGTTTACCTAGCCGAGGCTACTTTGGTCCTGCAAAAGGGACTTGGAGTTGACCGTACCTGCAAAATTCCATCATATAATCACCGATAATACATATTGTGCATAGCATTCGGCGCTTGTCTTTCTGCGAAGAGGAGCGTGTTGGGTGAGATATTGGTTTGGAGCATCAGTATTATTCATTCATTTCTGTTCTTATATATGCAATTTGAGCATTATGAACATCAAAGCTCTTTCCTTTGGTGTGAAAATCGTGTTTCTTCTCGTATCTGCCTCCAGTTTCCCATCTCTCCACAAAGCATTGTCGAGTATGAAAGCTGACATCGCTCACACCTTCACCGAACGCCCTTGAACATAAACCTTGGCAATATTTCGATCATCGCCCGTCATCAGGAATTTCTCAAAGATGACAAAAGTCGAGTCATCCGCTTCAACAGGCGACATCACCCCGCGCTGCTCCAGATCGATGGTATGTATTTCCAATGCATCAAATTCCTTGCCCACCGCAAAACTCCCAATCTTTTCCTCCAAGCCACAAACCTGAGCTCCGCCCATGGTAGCAAGATAAAATCCTTCCGCCAGTGACAATGGTTCATCCTTTCCGTTGGTCTGTGTCTTCTGGGCAATGGACACCACGAACGCTTGTTTCATAGCATCCAACATAGAAGAAGAATATCCACCCCCACTGTCTGTTCCCAGACCAACTTTGATGCCGCGGCGCAGGTATTCACGGATGGGTGCAATCATAAAGTCCCGCATGGTGGTATTGGCAATTGGGCAATGCGCGACACCGCAGCGGAGCTCCCGTATCATATCCATCTCTTTCTCTTCTAGATAGATCGAGTGTGCCAAGATAGATCGCTCGTTCAGTAATCCGAAATGCCGGTATAGATCGGCTTCCAGGTGGAATTCGGGGAACAGCTCGCGCGTGAATTCAATCTCCTGCTGTTCCTCGTTGAAATGGGTCTGAATTGGCAGGTCCAGGTGCTCTTGAGCGATAGTTCCCAGACCCGAAAGAAGATCCGATTCACACGAGATTGCAAAGCGCGGGGTGATGACGGGCCTCACCAACTGACCCTCTGGATCCAGGCCTTGGATGTGCTCAATCAACGCTCGTGTCTCGCGCAGGGAGTCCGAAATGGAGGCGTCGCGATACCAGTCCGGAGCGTTTCGATTCATATTGCACTTCCCAACCAAAGCTCGCTGACCTTTCTCGTAACAGATGTCGGCCAAGATCCGAGTCGCCTCGCCATGGTGGGAACCATAGTAGGACGCGGTCGTAATACCTTGCTGGAGGAAGCCGTCGACACATGAAGCATACGTGCGTCTGGCGTACTCGGCATCAGCAAACTTGGCTTCATGGGCAAATGTGACTTGGTTTAACCAGTCGATGAGTGATATGCCGCGGCCCACGCCACGCTGTGTCCACTGAGGGGCATGATTGTGGGTGTCCACAAAACCTGGACACAAGAACTCGCCTCGGCGCAGGTACTTGACAGGGAATACATCGGGCGCGTAGCCATGGTCTGAGATGATGGACCTGATTTGACTCGGTTCCACGTCCGTTTGCAGGGCTTGTATTTTCCCTGTCCTGTCCAACAAGATACAGCACTTTTCCAAGATCTCAAGTTCGGTCAAGCTGCGGGAGTGAATTGCCGTGCCGTGGAATGCGAGAGGAAGCCCCGATGCTGGGGATGAAGTCATATCCAAGTCGTCCATGATCAATGGAGGGAGCGAGACTCAGAAAAGAATATCACGAAATAATCTGGGGCCAGCAGCACGCCCTAAAATGTGTTGAGCCGGGCAGAAATGTGGCACTGGAGGTACAATCACCTGTATGCAAGTGTAACTGATCAAGAATATTCCTGTGAGGGACACTGAGGAAGTTGGTGTAGTGAGGGGTTTCCTGCGGTCAAGTCTCTAGCCAATAACGACTGCATGAGTTCTTGATCTTATCGCTTCTGCCTGAAGACTGTTGGTCCCTGATCCACTGAGAAATTCCTTAGTTCCCCTTTCTCATTATTTTAACTTGGTATTCTCCTTGGTGGATCTACTCTCGAGTTGGAATTCGTTGAGGTTTTGATAACACATAGAAGGCATGAAATCCACTACAGACAGGATACCTTTCCATTAATACTTCATTCAACCAAAGGGGTATATGACTGACAGAAATCAACATGGCTGGACCAAGTTGTGTATATTTTATTTACAAAAAGGGCATGCAACGGAGTGATAGAGTAGACGAACATCCGCATCTACTTCCGAAAGCAAGAGGCTCCAGCTGTCTATGGAATGGAAAAACAAAGCGCTCAAAGGGTATAGTAACTGGCCATCTCCTCCTGAAACCAGTTGTATGAGTAGTAAAGTTGCTCTGCCATTTGCGGGTCGATCATCGGCATGACCCCGCTGCCATCAACCAGCAGAACGTCGTCCAGAACCGGGGCCAGAGGGATGGGAGGTGGAGGTGGAGGGGCGAGAGTGACGGAAGGTTGAGGTGGCATAAGAGGTTGTACATGATGGTGATGGTGTTGGTGTTGGTGTTCCAATTGCTGCTGTCGATATGCCATTTGGCTAAAGATTGTTGTGCTCTGATGGCGAAATGTCTCTGCCAATCGATCCACTCCCGGCCGTCGCTTGCCAAATTGCTCCAGCAATACCACGACGGCCTGGATACCCCGACGCATCATCTGCTCGTCGGGATGCCACGGGGCCGGGCGGGAGTCACGTAGGCAGCGGGCATTCTGTTCCAGACACCACAGAATTGTGATGCCGGCAAAATAGACTTGGCTTAGAGTCAACCAGATCCATTTCAGTTTGCCCACAGAGTAACTATCCCAGTAGGATCGAATGACTTGAATACTGGAATCACCGCAACTGACAATGCTGGTTACATCCGGAGTCGGATTCCGAGGACTCGGGCGGTACATGAGCAGTAAGGTAGTATAATACAAATAATCGTAATAAGAGGTAGAATAGAGGAGCGCCGAGGGATAAACAGGGGCTGCCATGCGCCAGTCATCCACCTCGCGACGGAATTGACCCAGCGTGGCGGCGACTTCCTGCTGAGATGGTTGGGGGAGATTGCTGTACACTAGATTGCAAGTGACGACATAGTTAGGACGAGGTCACGAGAGATGAGAAGGTCCAGGCAGTCTCAACTTACAGTATTGGTAGATGCGGGAGAAAATACGTCGTAAACGCATCACTTGGAGTGGAATAGTCATCGTACTCGCACCGGGTGCTTCCATCCCATCGTCGTTCAACTCCCGTGGAAGGCCCACGCTGATGTCGTCGTCTGGAATCCCCAGGGGCCGCCCCAATGTGCTCGCGATGAGACGGTCCAGGTTGTAGAGGCTCCAAAAGGCACGTTTGGCCATTTCTTCTTCCATCAGGCTGGGGTATGATCGAGCCTTGTGCAGGCCCATGCTGATGGCGAGGCGTAGGGTAGCCCCCAAGACATGCCAGATGCTGGGACCGGCCGTTGCAAACATGGTATACAGGGCCAATCCAAGCAAGGCCCGAATGGAAGGCAAATCCTCATTTTGGAGGGCGAGAGGGAGAGTCTCCTGGCTCGCTTGATAAAATTCGGCGGCCTGTGCAGGCTCGGCCGACCCGATGAGTAGAGAAATGGCGATGATGATATGATAAGTGTTATGGACCTCTGGGGTTGGCCCGCCGCCCGTGTAGATGTGGCGCAGATGGCCGAAGAACTCTGGTCGGGAAAGGAAGGGGTACTGGTATCCTATGCTATCAAAGTACTGGCCCGCCACTCGTTCGGCTTCTTCGAGTGAGGACAGGCGCAGTACCCGTGGGGCAACGGCCGGTCGTGCGACGGACGGGCGGCGATTCTCCAACTGATCGCGAAGGATCTCACCCACATTGGGCAGCTCAACCCCCACCCCTGTGGGCGAGTCCGAGATGGCCGCTAGACCTGGGGTCGCCGACGACCTACCACTCCCCATGGGGCTCAACATCGAGCCCACGGATGAGCGACTGCCACCGGTCGCGATCATGGCAGGCACCTGATACCACCAGTCGGGATCCCCCTCGCCATCCACGGGGGTACCCGTAGCCAGATCGGCCACCGAGACGCCCACTTTGCGACGGACGACCTCCTCTAGCCATCGCACTCGTTTTTGTAAGGTTTCCAGCTGATCTCGGGGGACCGAGGCACTGGCCACTTGGGGCCCGGGCGGGGGGATGGTACAGCGCACCCCGGCGCGCGTACAGGCCGAGCAATTGGGGTACCGGAAATCGCATTTCTTCTTGCGCTTGCGGCAAAAGTCGCATGCCGTCGATACGCGTTTGCTCCGCGCGCTCGAGGTGGACGTGGGGTCGGGGGTAGGCGCCGAGTCGGACACTGGCGGGGGCTGCTGCAGCGAGGAGGGTGAGGTGGGCTGGTACGAGCGAGGCGATGGCTTGGGCAGTGTCGTGGTGGTGGTCGGGGAATGCGACCAGGCAGTCGGAGACGAGACCTTCGGGGACTCGAGGCGAAACTTGCCGAGTTGGTCACGAAAGTCCTTGTTGCCCGAGCTGCTCGTCATGATGAGGAGGCAAAGGGAGCAGCAACAGGCAAAGGGCGGCTGGGGCCGCTATCCATCGCCCAGCCCTTTTTTTCCCAGTCAGTGGAGAGCCTCAGACACGAGGGTCAGCCACTGGATGAGCCACCGAGAGAGAGAAAAGGAGAGATCGGTCCGGCTTTAGCTCGAGCGAGGCGTGGAGGATGAATGTGTGGAGGGGGGGGGAGAAGGATGGGGGAAGAAGTGGAGAAGTTCGGTAGACTCCAAGTCGGGAGTCGAAAGTGGAAATGATGATGATGATGTTGATGATGATTCGGTCGGAGGCCCTGCAGATCGCCGGTGAACTAATCACGAATTCTGCAAAGTCAGTGTAACTTCAAGCAGGCATGGATCATAGGTTAGTTCGAGTCCAGCGCAGGGAATAAGGAGCGTAACATAGTGGATAACGCCATTTGACTAGCCCCAACTGCAGGAAGACACCAGATAGTCAGGGCAACTTAGGCTCCTTTTGGTGGGATTATGCGAATAGAGCACCTATTCAGGAGTAACCCTTCTTATTAAACTAGGTGGAGTGTGTACAGGTAATCTTCTAGCATGCTACTCTACTACCGACTGGAGGTAGACATATATCCCACCAGCTAACCCTAGGTACAGATGGCACTATGTATATGGATGTATACTCTGGGTGTATACCACTAGGCACAAGACTTCATGCAGTTCATCTAAATGAATCTGACCTACTACTACCTACAGATGATGATACTCACAATAGTAATGAATACGAGTGCCCTGACGATCTGCAAGGAACCCTGGAGGAACCTTGAAATGCCGAATTCTGCACAGAAAAGCCTAATCTCCATTGGGTACTAGATAGACTATCGAGAAGAATACTTGCATCATCATTATAATCGTACCTAGAGACCTGCCAATAGCAGAGATCCATGCAAGTCTGTTAGGTAGGTACTTAACTTGAAACTCTCCTAGAGCATCGGGATACAACCTTCCATCGGATGATCGGCTTCTGGTTGATATACCTGCTACTGGACCAACTAACTTACTGTACTAAGTAGACAACTTCCACTTCAGAACAATATAACTCCGGACACGTGAAGAATATACTGGTCGACATGACTGGGTCACTTTTCCCGGCCCCCAACCTGCTACTATTAGCGAGAAAGAAAGTCCCGAAGCGCAAGCCAAACTTCTTGCTAAGTGCCTAATAATCATAATTCTTCAAGACCCAGTGATCATCGGTTCTTGCAGCGTTGACTCGAGGATATTTTATTCTTCTCCGTCCCTCAGCCGCCAACTGCGCTCTCATTGGTATAGTTAGATGAAACGCCCTGGGCCTGGCTCTTCTCATTAAATGTAGACGGCATAGGATATCGCTGCCCTTCACCATTATTACTACTCCGTACTTCATGGAAAGTAACTAATCGATCGTTGCCAATAATGTCACCTTTGGACCATTGGAGTCTCCTGCAAACCCCCTTGCCCCCCGCCACAAGTGGATTGATCGTCATCGGCTAATACCCCGACCGGCATAACATCGTCTCGTATTCTCTCCTTCTTCAGTCCTACCCTGACCCTCAATAAGACAATGATCGGCCCCGATCTATTTATTTTGGGATACGACAGGATGCGGGCTACACACCAACGAAGGAACGCCATTGAGCTTGCTCCATCTCCCAGCATCACCTATAAATAGAGCCATTCGTCCTTGCCATCAACCCCTAGATTGCAATTCCCTCCTCGCTAACCATTTGCGCCAACAATGAAGACTACAATTCTTTCACTCCTGGTCGCCGCTGGCATCGCCCAAGCCAGCGTCCAGGGCTTCGATATCTCCAATTATCAGGGCAATGTCAACTTCGCCGGTGCATACTCAGCGGGGGCCCGTTTTGTCATGATCAAGGTTAGTGCACGCATGAGGTGATGCCTTGCCATAGTTAAATCCGACTCCAGACTCACTCAAATATACTAGGCAACCGAAGGCACCACTTACATTGACAGTGGCTTTTCGAGCCATTACACCGGTGCCACGAATGCTGGGCTCATCCGTGGTGGCTACCACTTTGCCCACCCCGACTCCAGCTCGGGCGCCACCCAGGCCAATTTCTTCTTGGCTCACGGGGGAGGGTGGTCCAACGATGGCATTACCTTGCCGGGAATGCTGGACATTGAATACAATCCCTCCGGCGCGGCCTGCTACGGGTTGAGCGCATCTGCGATGGTCGCCTGGGTCAAAGACTTTGGCGAGACGTATAGGAGCAAGACGGGTCGATACCCGATGATCTATACCACTGCCGATTGGTGGAATACTTGCACTGGAGGCAGCACTGCCTTTAGCCAGGACTATCCTCTCGTCCTGGCTCGCTACTCCAGCTCCGTGGGTACTATCCCTGGTGGTTGGCCCTACCAGAGCTTCTGGCAGAATTCGGACTCCTACACTTACGGTGGCGACTCGGACATCTGGAATGGAAGTGAAGACAACCTCAAGGCCTTTGCCAAGGGCTGAAAGTCTCGAATTGGACATATATGAACTCTCATGGATGAATGATATGAGCGAATTGAGGGTTGGCAAGGGGCTGTGGAGAACAAGGCCCTGTTGTGCTTTTCCTATGTGCCACATATTGAAATCAATTTTGGAGCGTGAGATGCAACGACTTCCTTCATGACAACGACTTGACTGGTTTATGTGCGTCATCTATATAATAATTTGTTGTCAGGTATGGGAAAATAAGAGTTCTATGCTCATGTAGTATAAATGTCAAGCATATGGCTCGATGTATATCGGCCGTGACTCTTGCCTTCTGACTACAGGTACTTTTGTACCCATTTGAGTGCACTCAGAACGGACCTAGGAGAAAGAAGTAGTCTGGTATATGGAGGTCCTACCGAGGTCGATGATGATGATGCAAATATTCTCCATATTTCTTCTTCGATGGTTGATAAAAGTGCCGGGAGCAATTGGTAGATCATGAACGCGGTCTTTCCGCCAGGAGGATCGCAGTGGTCAACTTGACACATAAAATCACATCAATTGCAATGGTGTGAGTATGGGGCTGGGTAATTGGACAATTCCGTTTGTCTCCATGAATGCAGCCAAGAATTTTTCTTGGGCACTTCGTCCCACCTGAGTTGATCTAGGCTGATTCCTTAGATAGTCTAACACAAGCTGGCAGAATGGTTCGACTGATTGCCATCCTATATCTCCAAACACTATAGCTTACGAAATTCGGAGACGTGGGAGACACTAGTGAATTAGCCGCTACATTTTGTTGCACATATACAGACTTTGAATCTCGGGCGCCAAGGCGGGCATTTGAAAGACCCGTTGCCATGCCCGATTAAGCCCCTCCGTTTCTCGGGCCGCTCCATGCGCTTCCTCCTCCTGTTTCTTTTGATCCTTGGCTTTAGTAATAGATCCCACCCATAATGGTCCGAGGATTCCTTGGAAACGGTTGTCCTGGCCTTGGGGTTTGTTCTGATTGAGACTTACATCTTCCATTCAGAACCTAACCTTACCATTCTTTAGTGTACGAATCTCATATTCTCTCAGTAACTGAACGTCCTATGCACAGGTCGAACTGGGACAATCTATTGTTTTCTCCTTGACTCGCAGGATGTTCTGTTCCGCCTCCTCAGATTGACCCTGCGACTTGAACTGCAAGGTATATCCGTGGACTTCCG
Source organism: Penicillium ochrochloron (assembly GCA_022985105.1). Taxonomy (NCBI): domain Eukaryota; kingdom Fungi; phylum Ascomycota; class Eurotiomycetes; order Eurotiales; family Aspergillaceae; genus Penicillium; species Penicillium ochrochloron. Next base: position 171,351 of record JAAVMA010000046.1, read on the forward strand.
GTTCATTTCAGCAGGCAGCAAAGATGAAGAGAAAGACTTGGCCCGAGTCGGAGCCAAGACTAAGAATCATACTGATACTAGGCAGACGGAGCAGGATTTTCCCCCGCCGTGGGGCAAAGTTGAGCAGTTACTACACTCAATCGGATTATGACCCACTTTCTGCAAGGGCGATAAACAAAAAACCATCATGCTGGCTCCTTTGGCTGGTCTAAACGGACCCTCTTCGAGTGACACGTGCTAATTGCAGAGAGATTTGTCATTTGAAGTCTCTTGCTGAGAAACCCATGAAATCGTCGGCCGTGGTGGGCGAAATCGCATTGTAAACTTGTCGCTATCGATATCCCATACCTAGAACACCCGAATAACGCGGGGAAGACCTATCATCTTGAAACCATGCGGTGTGACACATGACCTCTAAAATTTTTGGAAAGAAAGACCATGAACTCAATCATGAAATATTCATGCATGGAAAGCTCTGGAGACTATTGAGAATCTGGGAACGCGAATCGAGGGGCCGATTAAGTTTTGCTCTACATCCACTTTTCACCACAATACCAGGACCTAGATTTCCGTTTTAGGAAATTAGGCCGAAGGCATGATCAAGTTCTCTCACCTGGAATATGCATCCCCGCAGTTTCAAGATTATTGGAGCGTAGCTCAAAAGTAAGCACCGAGGATGACATGCACCTATATCGTCATACGGGGAGGGGAAGCCTCGTATGTCGCATTGAAGATGGCATCTGCTGGATAGGTTGGCGCTTTTCTCTTGCAATCCCGGAGTACTGACTCGTTATTGATGCGGTATAGCATCCTACCGTGTTGGGTTTGAGCGATATGACAGCCCAGGTACAGGTCAACTATGCGTGCCCTTCTGACAAGCAAGTAAATGACCGTTCCCCCGAACTTAAGACATTGAGGTGGAGCAAAGCAATAACGGCAACCTCATAACTCCGATTAAATCCCGACCTTCCCCGTATTTGGCCAACTGCATATGCAGTAATAGACTTTAAGGGATGGCGGGGAAGTGGGGTTCGTGACATTCGGCTGTGCAGAATTTCGATTCCACTAGTGTGTCGTGTTATCGGAAACACAATTGGCTCCAGTACTTTCTTCAGTAATTCGCGCTGACTGAAGGCCTCGGTGTGAATAAGAACCTAGATGCAAATATCATGTGAAGTAGTAGACGGCCCTTATTCCTCAATTATAAAATGGGTTAAGGTGCTCAATAAGAAGAGTAGTGTTTGTGAACAAGTCCTTGAAGGCAGACTGAAAACTTTTACAAATATCGTATTCAAAAGGCAACGATGTTCTTCAAGCTCCAATCTCTCGCACTGATATTTCTCGGCCTTAATGCCTATGCTTTTCCGCTGGCAGAGCCCAATGAGGTGCATATCACGGAACGAGGCGCAGGGTTGAATAGCTTTTTGAATCTGCTTCTTAGCCATCTGCCAGCTATCGACACATCCATTACCGATGCAACCGGGATAATCACCGATTTTGACAATCTTCTCGGAGCTTTAACGGGTGCTCAAGAGACATACAATGAGCTGGGAAGATCTTGCACCGAATGGACTGTTATATTTGCTCGTGGTACAGCAGAACCGGGCAATGTATATCAGCCGGAGGATCCTTTGCGTCTTGATACTGACAACAAATGTTTTTAGGTCGGCGTTTTGGTCGGGCCCCCATTGTTTGATGCCTTGGATGACAAATTCGGCTCTTCTGCAATTACCATCCAAGGCGTGAATGACTATTCAGCCTCAGTTCAAGGTTACTTGGCAGGAGGAGACTCAAATGGAAGCGCGGAGATGTAGGTCTTAGAAAAGATCCGCGTTTGAACCGTCCAATGCTACGGCAACTGACTCCAACTACACAGGGCACGCCAAATTAAGGCCGCAAAATCCCAATGCCCTCAAACAAAGCTGATCGCATCTGGTTACTCCCAGGGTTGTCAAATTGTTCATAAAGCAATTGCACAGCTTGATTCCGCTACAGCCAGCTGGATTTCCAGTGTTCTTCTCTTTGGAGATCCACGTACGATAAGCCCACATCCTTTTCCTATTGAGATCATCTGCTAATCGGTACCAGTGAAAGGACAAGCCCTAAACAGTGTTCCTCCATCCAGAGTTTTCACTGCATGCCACGCTCTTGATGATATCTGTAAAAATGGCATTCTTATCGGTCCCTCACATTTGACCTATGCCGTGGATGTTGTTAATGCTGTCAATTTTGCCGCGGCTCTTTAGTTGAGGTGAACCGAGCAAGAATACAGTTCAACTTTAGTATTGAGAGATCCCAGAGGGAGAACAAGAGCTATTGAGAGACAGAGCAACAGACAAATTCAATTCCAATTTGACAACACAGAGAACTGTCTACGCAGGCAGTTAATTACGATGCACCCCCTATCGAATTAAATTTGGGAGTATAATAAGAAAGAAAGTAAACCTTCTCTCAGCACGATGAAAGCTCCTCGATCCAAAAGAATTTCCTTTCCCATGCTAGAAATGAACAGACTCTTGTAGTATAAGTCCAAATTCCAACCCTCTACGCTGCAGAGAGAACTTTGTGAAATTCGGGTGATTCGTCTCGTTTTCATATACAATACTCGATATTGAACTCCAAACTTACCCGATTCAAACTCTCACGGATATAAGTGTTTACTTCACCAGACAATATAAGTCTATTTCTACGCTTTTAAGATCTCCCACTTTCATGGATACGGCAGTGAGGAAAATTCTAAAACCTATCATTGAAAGAGGCCCGGAGTATTGTACAATTTTTAATGTCCCTGATGGGTCCACTCCCCGGTAGCATGAAGTCTCTGCCTCTTTTCCAAGACCAGTAATGGCCCACCATTTACCCCTTTCGGATACTAACTTAGACTTTAGAGTATCTACTCGTCTAAGGAAAGATTATCACTCGCCTCGCTAGCCGAGTCGATTATGCTATTGTCTGAGGGTGCTTTGGAGTTTGCTTTCTGCCTTTAGATTCTAAGTAACGTAATTTACCATCCTCAAAATTTGAAAAGGACCTCGGAGAAAAAGCTCGAAATCTCCTGACATCGCAAGATTATGTATGCTGCAGATGACTCTGAGCCTGCTCGATACACTTAGTGCCACTCAGCTGGCTCAAATGTCTCGCTTGGCGCTGTGGTCGGATGACGGGAGTCGTTAAAGTCACAGGTGTTTTTGTAAGGAGTATTTTCCATGAATTTGGATTTTTGGGGGCACAACTAGGGTCAGCTTTGAAGAAAAAATTGGATTTGTCACAATGTTCAGATATCTGTGAGGATTCGTATTATAACGTCTATGGAGGATAGCTCAAGGAATCGGATCATCGTGGAATAGGCGATTCTTAATATGAGACACGGAGATAAGTTGTTAGGTTGGCGGACTGATGACAAAATCATGGGCATAACCTAAAGGCGCTATTCGGCCATTTCCGTCGTAGATGCCATAGGCCTAGGCGCAGGCCAGAAAGCTCATTCCGACGATCCAAAGGGAATTGGGGTCCCTTGAAAGATATCCATCTTTCTTGACAGACGGCTAAAATGCCATATGTCAGAGGGTGAGGCGTGTTGAAGATAGCTGCCCGGTGCTGGTAGCTGGAGCGTGGCAAATTTTACTTGTAGGAGTATGAAGTTGAAGCCAAGAGACAATTCTCAATGCTTAGACTTGGCAGAAAGAGAATGTGTATTCTTGAATGGTCTACAGTATTAGGATGCTTGGTGCCCACCACAGCGGCCGACGTTGTTTGACAAGCCAATTCATGGAGGTCAGGTGGGTATTATTGTGTATCTGGCCAGGTATCAATTAGCTCCAGATGAAGTACATTTCCTAATTTACTCATCCCTGGTTTTCCTTATTCTCCATCATCAAACTCAACCATACACAACCAAATGTCGATCTCCATGGCCTATGTACAGAGGCGTGAATACAAGGATCAAGTTGTGGTGTTAGGCACAGAGTCTTGGATGGTGGATTTGCGGACGGCATAACTATCCGAGATTATTCGCGACAGACACGCTCAATTGACGATTCACGGGCTAATGAAACAGCTTTTCTCGTCCAGAATACAGACAGAGCAAAATTGCGCCCATGTCTCACCTCGCTAACTGTCGCACCGTCTAACAGTGATTTTCCGAATGTTGGTTTCACGCGGTGCGCTCCACGTGCAAAGGATATCACCCTAACAATGATCAAGCAATATGCCTTGAAGGCCATTCAAACACCTCTGTGCACACAACTGGCCAAGTTATTTCATTGCAAAAAGCAACAATATCCCCGTACCTTGGCATAATTTCAGGACTGGAGATAAGCATGTCAGAATGGACCAATTGATTCCGGGAGCGACTCGTGAGACTTGAGAGAGGCTGACAGCCAAGGAATTAGCCGAGCACGGGCCCGACTGGTTGTCTCGAACACGACCAATCACTGGGAGCATCAGGATCAAAGACTATCCTAAAGAAGTTTACGGCAGGGACCAATCCGAGACTATTCCCGGAGACAGGCTATGTTCGATCATTCGTTCACTACTTACTGTCCTCGGCTACCCTCAGTTCATTTCCGAGAGATTGGAGAACAACTACACATACATAATCGAGTACCTACCCCCGTGGGCCCCATTTCTGTCTTCCAATTGCCAAAGCTTCCATTCCAACTCCTAGTCATTCGTTATTTTTTTTCTCGATCATCTGCTTTACCTTGTGACCAATCGCTCCTTGACGGTTTCATTGCTCCAAAAATTCTGTCATTCGCGAAAGAAATTCAATTATAGAAATTTGAGGGTCACGATGATTCGGTCTATGATTCCGCTGATCCTCTCACTCGGTCCGCTGGTCGCCGCCATTCAAATCACCAGTCCTGCGGCCAACTCAACCTACGCTGCCGGGTCCACCATCACCGTCGAGTGGACCAGCGTTGATACCGACCCCGCCAACTTCAGTCTTTATCTTTGGAACTTTGTGTCTTGGCCTCCATCTTATGTTTCGCTCGCTACGGATGTCCCTACCTCGGATCTTTCTTTCTCTGTTCAAATTCCCTGCGACACCAACCCCGAATGGGGCTACCAAATCAGCGGCATCAACGGCACAAATGTGTACATCATCTACGCGCAGGGTGACAAGTTCACTGTCTCTGACCTCGTCAACGCCAACGCCTGTGTCGACCCTACTCAGTTGCCGACAACTTCCACCTGCCCCAACACTGCGGTGTCTACAATTTATGTCACGGTGAGCCCTACTGGCCCCAGCTCCCGTCATTTCCATCATTCCCATCATTTTTCGCATGTCCATCCTTCTCCTTCATCCAGCACCACCAGCACATCTACCTCCGATTATGTTGAGCCCGGAAATGTGCCTAAGACTATTGGTTGGTGCTCAGACTATTCCCACCCTGTAACGTTGGACCATGTTCCTACCCCGACTCTGCCAGCGTCAAGCTCTGGAAATGGATCCAACGTTTCGCCGGTGGTCACTGCGGTACCGGGCCAGGTTACCGGTGCTCACGTTAAAACTCTCACGACTACCGTGAGTGTAGTGGTTTGTCCGAACGACAATGCGCTTTGAGTTATAGGTGGTAATTTCTTGAGTCAATAAATCTGGGACGGATTTTTTTACCTATATGATTTACTTTCTGTCTGTATCAACATCTTTGAGTCCCCGACATATGGGAATAGATTCATGTCATAATAATAGCAATTTTCTAATATTAGAACGAGCCTCAAAGCTCTTCAAATTTCTTTCGTGCAATCACACGCAAATATCGTAATACTTCCTATCTCAATGAGGGTCATGCGTGAGAACTTGGTAATTTGCGTTTGCGAGGTGGGATTGAGGGGTGACAAAAGTGTGTCTTTCAAGATATACATGGGTTTCATCTCTAATTTCTGACAATTGATGCAGCTTAGGATGAATCTACAGCAAAGCCTGGGTCCGACAGCGACTTATCCTAACTTGCCTACAGATAGAAATCGGCTACTAAAAGAATATATCCTGCGCTGCCTCTTTCTCAAGATACTAATGACGAACTGAAGAATTGCTACCATGGAAATCCCTGCTATGGGCTTCACGCCATCCTTAGTGTTAGGTAGCTCGGTATAAAGACTGATTTGTCTATGTTTGACCGATGAGTAGCTAATAGGCATCGAATGAAGGACTTGAAGTGTACAACAAGAAATCTGAAATCATACGAATGTTTTTCCATGCAACGTAGACAAGAAGCCACATCCATGAAAGGCCGTCGAGTTCTCAGAAATGCTTGTTTTCGTAGATTGATTATCATATGAACTGATTTGGCAATATTGTGCAATACCGAAAAGCTGACTTTCACTACCTTAGGCGCAGTATCAGCAATCAATTCTAATAAATAGGGGTTGAGAAGGCACCGACATTCTCGGTGACTTAATTCCCTTCATAGGCATTATTAAACCACTCAGCGGCAGCAGCATCCTCCTCGGGAGGACACTTTTCGGAGTAGGCGTCGTTAAACAATTCAGCGGCTGCTTCAGTCTCTGAGCTGAAAGGAACTGCAACCGCAAAAGACACAGAAAGTAAAACAAATAGGGCAGATAAGAATCTCATTTCAATAATGTAAGACTGCCTAGGCGAATTCTGGAATGATTGTAAACTTGACAGAAAGGGAACCAAGGGGAAGAAACTGAAAGAGCAGGAAACATCAGATCTTTATAGAGCTCGAGGAAGGAACTCTATCTTTGAATGTCTAGGAGTTATTACACTTACCCGATTAATCTGCAAACTGTGAGCTCGGCAGGAGGTGATATCCCACCAATAGCTTCTCATGAATGAGAAGTATGATGAGGCTAGCAGCTAAGCCATCCCAACCATTTTCATAACGCTAACGTAGTGGTTGCCGTCGAGATGCAACCTAATTATAGTATGTATCGTCGATTGTATGGATATCATTTTCGTCCCAGGAATTCCTGTTGAGCATGACCACTAGGAGAGAATGCAGGGTTACAGTGCATGAGTATCAAGTTGGACAGACATGGACGCGTGTGCCCGCATGCCAGAAAAGAAGTCCGGTTCAGTTGCAAGATACGTCCATAGATCACAGGTGCGATTCGCAACTCGCTAAGGTACACCGACAAAAAAGTTAATGTTCTACTAGCAGAACTTGGTGGTTTGTGAAGTACGTCCTTTAGGACACTTCCAGATGATACTATACCTGCGGGACGGTATACCTCCCTAAGTGCAGAGTTCCTACTAACACGGCTCCCTGTAATTCCTACTAGCATCTAACTAGGTGTCTAAAAGAACCACCGATCTGTTGCTTCGCCCGGCGCCGATATAAGGGAACGGTAGGGGTTATTTGTTCTTGCTTATAAGTTATCCGTGGAACCTTAGCTAAACGGCTTCGTATTTCTAGTTTGGGTCAATCCCTACACTACCCCTACTATCTTTTCTATATACGATCTACTATAATAACCCTAGATATATTAACTTAACGACTGGTAAGGACTTAAAACCCCTAACTATTATTCTTATATAGCCTCTAGTAGGTAGTATATTTCGGACATAAGGATTTATTAGATAGAATAGCAGGGCAGAAAGAGTCTATAGGATAATTTACGATCGAGTTAGACGAACGCTTATATATATAAAACTTCCGCTAAAGTTTTAGCCGGAGATTACGCGGATAGCGACCTTCCTCTTAAATTAATTACTATTATCTAAACTTAATATAACTCCGTACTAAGCTTAGTATAGTAATAAGCCTAACCTATTATAGCTAAGAGTTATAGGATCTAAGGAAGAATGCCTTATCTTGCCTAATAAAAGAGAGAAGCTAGTAGGACCGATAATAAGGCTATATCTACTACTAGGATACTATAGGAGAGAGTAAGACGGTAGGACTAATAAACTAACTGTTAGTAAGTATATAATATATATCTGTGCTAGCCTCGGCGTATTAAGCATCCCTAGCGCTATAAGAGTAAATATAGCCTAGATTATCGGAAGATAAAGTGCAAGAGTATATACCTTATTCGAGTAATCATAACCTATAGCCTTTTATTACTAGATAAGGAGTAAGGACCTTTTCACTAATATAGAGTAACTATATCTTTAGGTCTTTATTACTCTCTTTAGATAATCCTAGCCTAAGGATTAGCTTACTACCTAGCGGTAGCTAGCAACACGGCGATACTTAGTAAGAGCGAATCCTACCTACTAGATTAGCTAAATTATTCTAAGCTTCGAGAGAGTAGCGTAGATTATATTATACCGCGAGGTATACTTAGACGTTACCCTAAACTTAAGCTCCGAGAGACATAAATTCTTAGGATATATCTAATTATAATAAAGAAGAACTTATATTAATACATATCCCTAACGGGAATATAATTCCGACTTTCTTAACTATAGCCGCGGAAGATACTAAACTTTTTAAACCGAAATCCCTCTACTAAGCCAAGAATAATCCACGCTAGCTTAAAGGGGAAATAGGAATAACCGAAGAGATATAATCGCTTAAGCAAAACAAACCTAGGATATCGTTAACCTGCTTAACGATCGCTAAGTCTTAAGCGGGAAGTAGATCTTCAAACTCAAAAGAGGAGCACACGGAGAGGTCGTCCGCTACAAGTATAGATAGGTAGTTAGAGGTTTCACTCAAGAGGAAGGTATCGATTATAACGAAACTTTAGCGTCGGTGGTCAAACTAATAAGCTATAAGGCCCTATTCGCAATTGCAGCTACTCTCGATCTCGAGATCAAGCAAATAGACATCAAAACAGCGTTCTTATACGTCGAGGTAGACCATAAGATCTATATCGAACAACCCAACCATACTACCGATAACACATCTCGGGTCTACAAGATCCATAAAGCACTCTACAGTCTAAAACAAGCACCTCGTATCTAGTACTAGACTCTTACCAACTTCCTTCAGGGCCTTAGCTTTTAGCCTATCAACGCTAATCTCAGCATCTTTGTTTAGAGTAGCATATACATTACAGTATATATTTATAACCTCTTGATCATCGGGCTAAGTATATAGAGATAAAGAGGATCAAACGGAGCCTCAGAAATCGCTTTCACATAACAGACCAAGGCCTATGCAGCTCCTATCTCGGCATTGCCATTCGGAGAGACCAGCAGAATAGAATCCTCTATCTCAGCCAAGAGGCTTACATACACAAGGTTCTTCAGCAGTTTGGAATGTCACACTATACACCTATCAGCACACGTATAGACATTTCACCTTTGCTGGAAAACGGGCCCGAATACATCTATTCCTCAAGCCTAAAGAACGAGTATCAGCGCATGATCGGGTCGCTGATGTATATCATGCTCGGAACCAGAGGTGATATTGCATATACAGTCTCAGCGGCGAGCAGACATCTAACGAACCCTAGTCGACAACACGTGAAGCTTAGCTATCGAATCCTTCAGTACCTCAAAGGCACCAAATCTCTCAGCCTCACATACAAAGGCCAACTCCAGATGCTTCGTGGTTTCAGAGATGCAGATTAAGCTAGCTATCACCAAACAAGACAGTCGACGGCCGGATACCTATTCAACATTAGAAGTGGAGCGATCAGCTAGCAAGTGAAACGGCAGAACACCGTCGCCTTATCAACCTACAAAGCAGAATTTATTGGCCAGACACAGGCGACTAAGAAAGCTATCTGGTTAAAAAGACTCCTTCACGAACTGAACATGAGCCAAGGGAAATGCGCAACAATCATCTACGGCGGCAATCAGGGAGCCATTGCGCTGGCCTCGAACCCTCAATACCCTTCGCGTACAAAACATATAGAAATCCAACGAAAGTAGCAAGGAGAAATTCAAGACGCTAGGACAGTAGAACTGAGATATGTCCCGACGATGTAACAAATTGCCTATGGTTTGACGAAGCTCCTTGCACGAGACAGATTCGAATGGTTTCGAAAGGGCCTCGGCATTAAGTGATGCCCTCTAGACATCAGCCTTCAAGCCAAAACGAGACGGTACATGCAGGCACCCTTTCCTTCCTTTTTTACCGCGGATTTTTGGGGGTTTTAATAGGGCCTAGCAACCGTGATGAATGATCGCTGACAACCTTCACGACGGAGGAAATCAGCGAGTGGGAGTGTTGAATATCCCGATCCCTGAGATAGAGAGCACGTGCATGTGTATATATCCAGCTGTCTACCAGCCTCTTTGTATCCAGTACAACAACACAATCAACTCCCATTAACTATGCAAACATTGAAGCGTCACTTATAACGCAACAAAGCCCGCGGTGGGTTGCCCGTGGGCGGGTAACGAAATTGAATACCCAACCGAAACCCACGTTTGGCGAAGTCTTCTCGTGGTTAAACTCTCACGACTACAGTGAGTGTAGTGGTTTGTCCGAAGGACAATGCGCTTTGAGTTATAAGTAGAAGTTCCTCTAGTGGAGAAATCTCGAACGGATTTTGTTAACCTCTATCTACTACCTTTCTGTATCAACACCTTTGAGTCTCCCACATAGGAAAATAGATTCATGTCATAATAATAGCTGGGTTCTAAGATCATAACAAAAAAGACCACTACGAACCTCAACCCGCTTAAAATTCTTTCGCGCAATCACACGCCAACATTGTACCACTCGATATTTTGCTGAGTGTCAGGCGTGAAAATTGGGGATTTGGGTTTGTCAGATGTGATGGAAGGGTGACAAAAGTGTGTTTTTCAAGATAGATACACATTGGTTGTATCTCTAGTTGCTGGCGATTGATGCTATAATGAATCTGCAGCAAAGCCTGGGCCCGAGAGTGACTTTTGTTAACTTACGTACAGATAGAACTGACTACTGGAAGAATACATCCCGCGCTGTTTTTATATGAAGGCACTGATGTTGTATTGAGGAATCGCTACGATAGATATCACCACAATTGACTTAACGCCTCACTTGGTGTTAGGGTACTCGGTATAAAGACTGATTTGCCGATATTTGACTGTAAAGTAATAGGCATCTAACGAGGGACTTGAAAAGTGAAAAAGAAATCTCAAATCAAATAAATAGCTTTCCATGGAACGCATGCGAGAGGCCATATTTAAAGAAGGCCGTTGTACTCTCACAAATGGTCATTGCCATGAACAGATAATCACAGTAAGAGGCTCGACAACATCGCGCAATACCGAAAGGCCGAGTCTTACCACCTTGTGCTCGAAATCAGCGATCAATTCCAGTGAAAAGAGGTTGACAAGGGACGAGCATACTTTGCGAATCAATTGGACTCGTAGGCCTTGTCAAACCACTCAGCAGCAGCAGTATCCTCCTCGGGAGAACGCTTCTCGGTGTAGGCTTTATCAAACCACTCGGCTGCCTCCTCGGGAGAACGCTTCTCGGTGTAGGCCTTATCGAACCATTCGGCGGCTGATTCAGTCCCCGATCTAACAGGAACTGCAACCGCAAAAGATGCAGAAAGGACAAGGAGTAGAGCAGACGAGAATCTCATTTTGATAATTTGAGACTGAAAAAGTAGAATATGGGATAGATGTAAATTGCTTAGACAGTGAACACTTCTTGGGGATAGAAGAGCGGGAAAAAGCCTACATTTATAGAGCTTGAGACCAGTGCCCGTGTCTCTGAATTCCCAAGACAAATTATTCTCCCTTGATCAATTTCCGAACTGATCACCGACAGAAGTGGACATTCACCAATGGTTCGTCATCAATGAGAAATATGAGGCTAGCAGCTAGCCCTTTCAACCATTCCCATAAAGGTATGTGGTGGTTGCCTTCTTTGATGCAACCCAAATGCATTATATATTGCATGAATATCACAGGGATGTTTTCTTGAGAATGACCACTAGTAGGAGAATCAGGGTTGCAGTGCATGAGTATCAATATCAATAGACATGGATGCGTGGTCCCGAAAAGCCGGAAAAGAAGCCTGGTCCAGTCGCAAGATACGCACGTGGATTCCTTCGTTGGAAGACCAACGTCAAGTAGAGGATTTGGTGATAAGGAAAATTATATGTAAATCAGGTGGAAAGCTGGTGATCACACTTATATCGGAGACACTGGCCAAATAAGACTGGCAGACCTCTAAGTATTATCTAAATACGAGTATATTTTGTGCCTTGGAAGTGGCGCATAAGTGTTCCTTGAAGCCGTCAGTCCTCGCTTTGTTGTTTTCAACCCTCCTCGAAAGTCCACTCGACTTACCATAACCCCAAAAGCATTTCCCTTTGAGCAAAAGCCGAAATGGTCGCTACCTCGACTTACATGAGAGTTTCTCAATCTCGAGATGAACCATGTCCAGGAGGATATGAAGAGCAACAGAATTCGCCCGTCATGGGGTTAAAAAAATCCGCTGCCCAAATAAAATCTTGCCGACCCCAAGTCCTCATGGCCCTTTCAATTGCATTATTCGCAGGGGCTTGTTTGCTGTTTGGTGCATCACTCACCATTCTTGCACCCAGTGACCGGAAATGCGCAGAGCAGTTGTCATCTTACTGTGAGTTTCAATACAGTTTGCTTGGATAGTCCGATTTTATGGAATATCTACTGATACCAACATTTCAGCTCCATTGCTAGAGGCTGTGGTATACTACGAGGTCGACTGGGCGAACAATTTCCATCAGGAGTCCATTTACCGGGGAACACCAACTCCAGAGCTAGAACTCGCATGGGATCGTCTTTGGAGACGTAAGTATTGTAGTTGACCTCAAGCCTTAGAGAATCCGCTGAAGATACCTAGAACACGATATCAACGTTCCGTTAAACAAACTATCCTCACTCAATCGGTCTGTGGATGTAAACTGGAAACAGACACCCACACGATATGGCGGAGGCGCCGAAGCTAATGTGGAAGTCTTTCATCAGCTGCACTGTCTGGTATGTGGATCATGACCTGTTTGATGTAAGTGGCTAATAGGAACGGATTGGTCGTGTCAGAACATGATTCGGCAGTACACGTACCTTGCCTCCTACGAAGTGCCACCGGAGGGATTTCGGAGATCTCCGGAAATGTCAAGAACACATGTTGATCACTGTATTGAGACTCTAAGAATTCATCTCATGTGTGTAGGGGACGTGACACCTGTACTGGTGCGGCTGGACGACTCCAAGCCGCTTGGGGCCGAGGCAGATTTCTCGACGCACCACAAATGTCGCCGGTTCGATAAATTGCTTGAGTGGATGGAAATGCATGCAGTAATTATAGAGGAGGCTTAGCCCACCCTGGATAGTGTCCCATGGCAGGTTATAATGGTGTACATAGCCCCAGCCTAACGTCGGCGTGGCTTGATTTTGCCCTGCATGCCATGCCGTCTTGGCCCGTGGATGATCGGCCAGATTTCAAATAATATGCTTACTCGAGAAAAGCTTGTCATTAATATCTATCAAGAGACCCTCATAGTACCGATTTTTCGTCTCACACTAGGAAAGTCTGTTAGTGGACGTGCTAATGAGGGGCACCTTGGCAGTGGCTAGTTAGGTAGTCTAATAACCCTAACTTCTTACGCCAACTACCCCCATTCACTAGGTATTTAGTACGTATGGCCTGTCATGCATACCTACTTTCTTTAGGACCGAGAAGCCAATATTAAGACAAGAGCAGGGATATTCGGTCAGTGAATTGGACCATGGTCAGCGTCGCATTCAACATCAGCTAGCGTCAACCAGCTTATCGCAACGCTCGCAGCCAATCCAAATACCAAGGGTTGGTGCTTTTGCCAGTCCGCATAGCGCGCCACAGTCACACCCTGCAGCCCAAGGAGCACTTTCCGGCCCCATCACGTATTATTCCTTAGATTTCTCCCTGTGTGATGATTTCTCCTTCTCCCTCTCCGCCAACTCACCTTTTTTCTGTGCACCAAAAAAGTGAAAATGCAGTGTGGTGTTTCTGCGGATACTCACTTCGGCCCACGAGTGTCGCCATGTCGTCGCGACTTCGACTTTACACTACTCTTTGAGCAGGAGATTCTCAGTTTAGTTCCTGATCTAACATTTCTCTTTCTATGCTTTTATCGGTGGTGCTTTACTCATGGGGAGCGAAAGAAATTACGCCATAGGGCGGTTAGCACCTACAGGATGGTCTGTCTCTATTTTTCTATTTCCTAGACCCTCCCAGGAAGGTTGCAGGCTGATATGATGTTGAGTGTTGTACAGGTGGTCTATACAATAACACTAGCTCTGAAAATTGTTATTCTCATTTTATGGTGTTTACCGCGGTTTCTGGTAACCAAGATCTCGGTTGCGTCTGCTACGGTCGGCATGATTAGCACTCTGGCGTTACTGCTGCTTTCGCACTATGACCATGCACGTTCCATGAAGCCTTCCAGTTTGATCTGTCTGTATCTTTTGGTGAGCATCATATTTGAGATTGCGCAAGTACGGACTTTATGGTTGTTTCACCCCACAAGCTACCCTCTCGCGACGACAGCCACTGCAGCGCTCGTTGTCCGGTCCCTGTCGCTCGTGTTAGAGGCGAGGGAGAACAAAGAAACTCCAAGCCCTCAATTACACTGCATGTCTCCAGAAAATTTCACCGGGATTTTCAGCCAGAGTACCTACTGGTGGCTGAATGGGCTGTTCATGAGTGGCTTCCGAGGCGAGCTATCCCTCGATGATCTCTTTCCCCTGGATGAGAAACTCTTGACTAAGAATCTCATTTCCCGCGGCGATCAACAAGGAAAATATAACAAAGGTGACATGGATGATTTGAGTCAATCCCATTGATGAAGACTATTGAAGGCTGACTCGTTGCCCCCAGAAAAACCCACCCGACGGCTAGCACTTCTCCGTAACATCGTTTGGGACTTGAGATGGACTGTAGCAGGGGCAGTCACCCCTCGCCTTTGTTTGATTGGGTTCAAGTTCGCACAGCCTTTTCTCATAAACGACCTCATCAATCACGTGTCCGAGAACAGCTCGAATGAGCTATCCGGGGTCAAGTATGGCTTCGTCGGTGCGACAGTGTTAATTTATGTAGGCATAGCAGTAAGCAGTCTATATGCCCCCTTCTCGATCAAATTCTTTAATTACTGAACAAGATAGGTAAGCACTGCTTTGTTTAAGCGCCAATCTATCCGTTTGGTCACTATGATACGTGGATCGTTAGTTACGATGATATATGTGAAGATCCTTCGCCAGGTTTCAAGTCCATGTCAAGAGACACGTTCGACTACGTTAATGAGCACCGATATTGATCGGATCATCACTGGGCTGTTGAACTTCCACGAGCTCTGGGCATCGCCGGTAGAGATCGTGATTGCCCTTGTGCTGCTAAGCAGATCTATTGGATACCCCTCGGTCGCCGCTCTGGCTGTTACTTTTGGTAGGTCCACAAGAGCTCAGCGATGAAAAGACATAGACTCGAAAACTGAACTGAAAACAGTGAGCATACTAGGGTCCTCTTATCTCGCACCTCGAATGCGGCAATGGCAAAGAATTTGGGTACAAGCTGTTCAGGATAGAGTCAGTTTCACTTCGGTGATACTCAAAGAACTGCGCCAGATCAAAATGTTCGGCATAGAGTCCGACGTAGGCCTCAAGATACACAGACTTCGCGAATCGGAACTACGTCAATCCAAGCCCTATCGTTCAATGATTGTCGGTGTCAATGTTTTGAGCGCAGTGTCGACTGCGATCGCTCCCGCTGTGACAATAGCAGTGTACGCCGCTACACAGCTGAAACTTGGGCTAGAGACACCCAGCAGTGATGTCGTTTTCACGTCCTTATCCTTGATTTCACTTTTGACAAACCCAGTGGTGCTATTATCTGTCTCATGGACGCGATTCACATCCGCTATTGGCTGTTTCGAACGGATCCACGAATTTCTTCACAAGGACAGCCGAGCGAACGAGGTGCTAGGAGATGGTGAATGGGTTGCACCTGACAACTTTTCTGCAACGAAGCTTCAACCAAGATTGGCTCAGTCACAGTCCCTTGTTTCAATGACTGAATGCAGCTTCAGCTTGGGCCCGGGAGATCCAGTGATTCTCCACGGGATAACACTGAACATACAGCATGCTTCATACGCAGCGGTGTCCGGCCCTATTGGCTCTGGCAAGTCATCCTTACTCGAAGCGATACTCGGCGAAATGCATCTAAGAGAAGGGATTCTGTCCGTTAATTCGATCAAGATGGCTTATTGCAAGCAAAACCCGTGGATATTCAATGGCACACTGAGAGCGAACATCATCGGAGAATCACAAACGGACGAAAAGTGGCTCGAAGAAGTGGTCCATGCCTGTAGCCTGGACTTTGAAACCAACACTCTTCCCCTTGGACTTGAAACGGTAGCTGGGAGCTCAGGAGCTCAGCTGAGTGGAGGGCAGAAGCAGCGAGTGGTAAATACACCGATGAGCTCACCTTGAAAATTTTCTAGCCACTAATTTCTGTGAATTCAGGCTTTAGCTAGAGCAATCTACGCGAGGCCATCTTTAATTGTTTTAGATAGTGTTTTTGACCCCTTGGATGCACTGACATCAAGGGTAGTCTTTCAGCGAGTGCTGGGTCGAGCTGGCCTGGCTAGAAGGCTCGGCATGGCTACCATTCTTGTGACAACAGCAGGTTAGACTGAAGGTGCCCATATATGAGAGATCATGGGGCTGACAGACCTCCTTTATATCAATAGTGCAACATTTGAAAGAAGCGGACCATCTAATTGTGCTGTCAGAAGACGGCCGCGTGGAAGTCGAAGGGCATTTCGAAGAACTGGTGAAGATAAACGAGTACATACAGAGCCTTGCATATTCGAAAAGCTCCGAAGACGATTTTATAGAACAAGAAAGCGGAGAGAGTGTTATCAGGCCCGAGGGAGCACAAGAAGCGAAGCCAGAACCTAGAGAGATCACTAAAAGAACTAAAACTCCCCGAGGCGGTGGGGACATCTCACTCTACACCTACTACATTGGGTCGTTTGGTTGGTGGGTATTTGGGTTAACGCTGGTATTCGCATCTCTATTCGTGTTCTGCATTTCCTTTCCGCGTGAGTGTCCCCGTGGCTCTTTCTAGAGAAAAGGTTGCTAAATAGTCCATACAGAGGTCATGTTGAGCTGGTGGTGTCGCTCAACCCCTCAAGAGAACTATATATATCTCGGATCCTATGTCGGTATATCGTTTATTGCTGTCATTGCGATGGGAGCTTTTATTGGGTAGGTCTGATCGATACAATCCGCTCAACATGTTCGAAGAGATTTCTTATGAATCCTAGATTCTTTTTTGTCTGGGCTGTTCCCAGGTCAGCTGTCCATCTGCATGGGATCTTTCTAGATAGGGTCATGAGGTGAGAGATCATGACCCCTGGATATAAGTCAGAAGCTCTTACAGAATATCTTTATAGGGCACCTTGGCCGAGCGTGGCTCGGATGGATACAGGTAACCTCATCAATAGGTAAGGCATCATGGGATACGCCACGAAATTTCATTGAAAATGAATGCTGATTGTTTCCAGATTTAGCCAGGACATGTCACTGCTTGACATGCAGCTTCCTGTTGCATTTGGCATAAGTCTTCAGAGTTTGTGGTCTCCAATGCTTCGAAATTTTTGAATTGAAAATACTCACTCTCAAGCAGACGTTTTGACTTGCATCGCACAAGGCGCCTTAATAGCTACTGGATCAGGCTACATGTCTGCCGTAATCCCCTTTTGCATTATAGCATTATGGACAATCCAAGCTTTCTACTTGCGTACTTCCCGGCAGATCAGACTACTTGATTTGGAAGCAAAGGCTCCCCTTTACGCCCAATTTTTGGAAACCACAGAGGGTCTAACTACCATTCGTGCATTTCATTGGCAGCGACAATTCGCTGATCGAAATGTCGAACTACTCGACATGTCGCAGAAGCCATTGTATACCATGTACTCCATCCAGCAGTGGTTACAGGTTGTTTTGGATCTTCTAATGGCGGGGCTTGCGACTATTCTAGTTGCATTGGCTGTTTTTGTGAGCAACAAAACTAGCTCTGGAACCCTCGGCGTTGCTCTTGTAAACCTGCTTTCATTCAACGCAACATTGACCTTGTTGATTACGAACTGGACACAGCTAGAGACTTCGCTAGGAGCGATTTCGAGAGTGAAACAATTTTTGTTAGACGTGCAACTACAACCGGCTAGAAATGAGATACTTTGCCCAGAGGGTTGGCCACGGGAAGGTCGAGTCGAATTTCGAAGGGTTTCTGCATCATATGGGTAAGTCTGAGTTAAGTCTGAGTCTGAGAATCGCATTAAAGGCAACCCAATTGAGCTAGGGACTGATCTTGCTCCCAGGGGGGAAATTTCCACACCGGTCTTGCACAATGTTTCATTTAGCCTAGGGCGTGGCCAGAAACTAAGCATTTGCGGGCGAACTGGAAGGTAAGGCCACAAAACCCACTATGAATGAGTGACGACTGAACTCGACCAGTGGAAAGAGCTCCTTGCTTGCTTGTATTTTCTCGCTCGTGACGATCACGTCTGGCGAAATCTACATTGACGGCATCGATATCTCAACTGTTCCCAAAGCGCTGCTTCACTCTGCATTGGTCCCAATTTCTCAGAATCCATTAACCATGCCAAGTTCAGTCCGTGAAAACCTTGCCTTGGGCATGAGATTAAATATCGATGATTCGGCCATGGTGTCAGCCTTGAACGAAGTCGGACTTTGGCATCAAATCCGGGACCATGGTGGCCTGAGCGCGAACATCGATTCAATTGGCCTATCTAATGGCCAAAAACAGATTTTATGCGTTGCCCGTGCTATTCTGTTCCCTGGTCATATCATAATCATGGATGAGCCTACCGCCGGATTTGATGAACACACCGAGAAATTAGTCACGGGACTTCTTCATGAGAAGCTGAAAGGACGAACTATAATCTCTATTACCCACCAAATCAATACTGTGATGGACTCAGATTTAGTCATGGTTATGGACCACGGTACAGTATCTGAAATTGGAGCACCGCAAGACCTCTTGGGTAGGCGAGGCATGTTCTGGCAGTTGTACTCGGCTGGGTAAATAGGTACGCTGGGCTCCTAGACAGATTGTCGTTCAACCTTAAGATGTACAGTAGATAAGATGGCCGGTATTGTATCGTCGATTCTCCACAGATGACTCCTTTTGGTTGTTACGAATGCCTGGTTGCTAAGGCATCACTATCTGTCACCTGATTCCTTTGGTGTATTTAGATAGCTCTCCCACCACCTTTCCTTCTTCTTTCCTTCCTCATGCTTAGTTATTTTGGGCAAATGCTACCATGTTGATTGATCAATATCACTCTCGTGCTGGAGTGTAACATTGGTGATAAAAATCCACTCTTTTTCTGACCGACTCATACTGTGTACGCAATGATGTTTGGTATTAAACCCACTTTTCGGACAGAACGTCTTTGGTAGTCAGGTCTTCTGTTTTCGCCTTTTGAAGGTCCAAATGAGACCGTATGACTGAACATAAACTTTGGGTTGTTAATGGGGGACCGAACTTCGAAGCCAATTTACCACAGTCAGAGAGTGCCTTTATCATCAGTTCTCTTTTTACCTGCATTATATAGGTTTGAGGTTTGTGATGGCAGAGTATGCTTGCAGTTTGACTTGAAGAAACATAACGGCGATGATTTTCTAAAGGTAAGTATACCGGAAATATCTCAGTAGGCCAGGATTGTGTAATTCACAACACCTAGATTGAGCCTGATTACACCATGTGACCGTGATACCGACATTTCCTTAGGCTACGTGAAGCATCTTTGAGCTAGGTAGCAGGGCTGTAAAATGTAGTAGTAGTTTGTTGTAGTGGACCATGGTAGGCACAGCGAAAGAGATATCAGAGTCAATACATGCACTGATTTCCTAGAACAGTGGGTCACCAGTTCGTTGGACTCCCTACAGCCAATACGAGACTATCGTAAAACTGAGATTGCTATGAACCAACCTCCTCATCAACCGCGGCATTTGGCCATGCCGTTCTTTAACTTCTCACATCAAGAATTCGTTATGTTGATTCCACTAACCTATTGACATCTAGTAAAGAACCCTCCATTGTAATAAGCCTCTGGATCCAGGGATGGCATCATCTTCAATGGATCTGTCCAGCAATCATATTCCTCACCCGTGACAAGGCCCAGCGCCAACACTGCCTCCCTGGGCTTCAAATCTTCGGTCATGGCCTTTTACATAATCTCTGATACCTTTTCGTAGCCAATGTGAGGGCTCAAAGCCGTCACTTGTAGCACCACATTCCTGTTGAGTGTCTTTTCATTGGCTAGCAGACCTGCCACCAAACTGCGCGCAAAATCGGGGATACCATCGGATAGCAAATCTATGCTCTGTAGAATACTGTAGATGATGACCGGCTTGGTGACATTGAGCTCGAAGTGCCCCCCTACAGCGCCAGCCATGGTCGCCGTGGTGTGACTATCCATAACTTGAAATGCAATCTGGCTCATCATTTCCACTAACGTCGGGTTTTGTTTTCCCGGCATAATAGAGGAAGTAAGCCCATCGTGAGGCACAACCAATTCACCGAGACCACAGCGAGGACCAGAACTCAAGAAACGTAAGTCTGTTGCCATCTTGAGAAGGGTTGTTGCTATGTCGTTGAGCACAACGCTCACCTCGACGAGGGAACCGTAACTGCCCATAGACTCGAACTTGCTTCCAACTAGGATGAACTTTGTAGTCAAGGGCCTAGTGGGAGATACTTGAATAGTGTCGAGATAAATGTATCGGAGGACAATAGTATGTTCATCACTTCCTATCATCAAGAGCAAGGACTAGGTTTCTTCGTCTGGTCTGTCTACTTCATTGCACCGCCTCATATGATGTGGCGAACATCCCCTGTGTTATTCGAGTGTAAATTCATCCAGAATATAGCATTTCCAGTAACAGGCTTCACAGCTAAACCTAGCCCGTCATCGCTATTGATATTACTGAACTTCTCAGGATCAGCATCTTGCGGGGCAGGTTGCAGAAAATGAAAGCATGTCTCTCCACCCTCAGGCTCATCGCCCAGGTAAACAAAAAAGCTCGCTGCTCGGTTGCATTTTAGGCCAGAAGCAATTGTGGGAGGGGAAATAAACCAATCGTAATGAGGGTCGTGTCTATCGCCTCCTTCACGATACTTCACGACCTGGAGCGCTTCGAATCCATCGTTGGGAATGAATCCCACAAAGTCGGTTGATCGCTTGACGATACAATCGACCACGAAATCATCACTTGGAAGATACAGGGAGCTTGCGATGCGGCGTGCTGTGTTAGTTTTGTGGTCGGGGTATTTGTCCTCGTGGTGTGTAAATGTTCCCTCTTTGTCTCTGAAAATGGCCCGTTGGAAGCTTAGTACTCTCCTGTGGCTATTGAGTTGGATTCTTTACTCACGCTAGATCTCGGAGATGAGCAATCTCCCAGCTCGATATAAACCCATTGATATAGATTGTCAATGGATCTAGACTAATAATCTCGGTAGTGTAGTTGGCCGGGGTACATATTACTCCATCTGTACTGCTCCCACTGCTTCCCTGCCAAATTGACTGGAAAGGGGTTGTGATGACAGTGAGAGCAACCAGGACTTTTTTGCAACAGTTTTTCCTAATGCCCCGGTAGTCAGTATAATGTTGGGTTGATATCAATAGTCTTTTCGTACCATCGTGCGTGGAGAAGTAATCTAATGCTCTCAGGGAGGGTAAAGGTTTTCTTCGGAGTGGTTAAGGGAACAAGAGAGACACCGACGAATGTTATCGCCGATCCCCTTCTGGCCTTGGGTTTTTATTTCGTAGAGACATCGACTAAGTATTTTAACAATCGAAAGCAGATACATACAAGGGGATTCGCCTTAGGTAGGTAAGGTTGTATCAAGTCCGAATCAATCCCTGAAACCCATTCAATAAGATGCACGGCCCTCCGGGTGTTAGGAGACCGATTATTACGCACACATTGTTATGGACGATATTGATATAGACAGCTTATCACGTACTATATTAGTGTAACTTACGTGTATAGTGCTGAATTGATCACGATATCCAGTGATAAGGTTCAGCGGGGGAACCGGACATGGTCGGAGCTATGAAATTGCCTATCAGCGATTCCTGGCCACAAATTGATAGGCAGGGTATTAGGGCCGCTGGATGAAACTATCAGGAAGTACCGAGTTCATGCGGCGTGTTTAGGTCACTGTCCTCCCATCCCATGGCACATCAGGTCTGCGCGCGATGCTCTAGCCAACTCCCAGCATGCATGATCGAGGGGCGAGTTCCGAGTTAGCCAATGCCCTTCAGCGAAATCGACCGACCTTTAATCTCGCTTATAGGCCGCAGGGGGTTACTGCAGGTATTGCATCAAGTGTATGGAACAGTAGTCGAATGCGGTAGTCACTTGGGGCCGTCCTAAAAGACCATCAGGGAATCTGGGGTCATAGGGTCCTTGGCATGGAAGATAAGAGCCGTCCGAACTCCGGAGGGGCGCTTGTTTGCGATGGAATGGTATTGTCAGGGCGTATTTTTGACGGTGCCGTTCCATACAATACATTACACAGTTGTACGGGAGACAGAACCTGGTCGGGCTCTTTGTGTGTGTCCAGGGACCGACGCCCTGCCAGAGGAGGGTCAGTCATCCTTGATCCTCCCTCTTAGCTCTCGCCTTGTGGCCTTTGACTAAAGCCTGAAAGAAGTGGCATCGCGTGGCACAATCCTCTGAAGTTCTATGCGCTGCCCTCCCAGTCATTTCCTGACCTTTCCTAAGGTTTCACGCCTTCTTCATGTGTCATCTTTCTGTGAATTTCCCTCGGGTCAAAATGAAGACGTCAAGACCAGAGCTGCCTTCTTTCCATGTCAATCCAACGCAGCTCACCCGAATGGCGGTGGATTTGATCAAAACGGTCCAAACAGCGACAAAGCAACTACTCGACAAGCTCTCGCCGCGAGATGCCACATTTGAAAATGCCATCTTGCCAATGGCCAAGATCGATAACGACATCAAGAGCAAAGTGCAATTTCTGGCATTCTTCCAGGCCGTTTCGCCATCATTGGAGCTACGCCAAGCATCCTCGATGGCTGTGAGCATGGTGGACACGGCATATTTAGAGATTTTCCAGGACGAAAACTTGTTTGCATTAGTAGATGCGGTGCATAAGAACTGTGATGCCAGCCAAATGGAAATCGAAGACCAAAGGTTTCTCACAAAGCTTTATTCAACCTGTATCGATAATGGTCTTGGGCTAAAGGGGGAGAGCAAGAAACGGTCTTATGAGATTTCTAAGCGACTCATTGAACTTCGAGTTGCCTTCACGGAGAATCTCAGCTTGGACCCTGGATTTACGTGGAAGGAAGAAGAGGATTTGGAGGGACTTGGTGCCGAAAGAATTCAAGCACTTCCCTTGTGTTCCTCAAATGGCCAGAGGGGCATACCACTTAGAAAGACCTATGTGAATGCGGTCCTCTCCAGCTGCGTTCGATCTGAGACCCGAAAAGAGGTTTTTCTTCAAAGCCAGAGGATATTTACTGAAAATGTCACGGTATTTAAAGAGATTATCATTCTTCGAGATGAAAGGGCTCGGTTGCTTGGCTTCGAGTCATATGCGCATCAACAGGCCCGGTCTAAGTTGCTGAAATCTCCGCAGGAGGTCGAGACCATGCTAGACGAAATTGGTTTTCATTTGCTCCCTATCGCACAGACAGAGCTGGAGGCATTGCAGCGCGCTAAAGATCCATCGGGGGGGCCCTTCTATCTTTGGGATTTTGACTATCATCACAACAAGATGTTGCGCGAAAATTACCAGGTCGATCATGATCTGATTGCGGAGTATTTCCCTGCCAAAGTCACAATTCAGAACATGCTCAGTGTTTTTGAAACAATCTTCGGCTTAAAGATTGAAAGTTTGAAGTGTGTTCGAGGTGACTACATCTGGCACCCGGAGGTGAAGGTTTTCAGTGTGTATGACAGAGATTCATTCATCTTTCTCGGTTTTCTATATTTGGATATATATCCTCGTGATGGGAAATTCAACCATGCGGCTAATTTCAACATATTCCCTGTATGTGGATCACCGAAAACACAGTGATTTCGACTTCTTGCTAAAACCTGCTTGGAATAGTCACACTCTGTTCCTGTGGGCATAGATCAACCTGTGGTCTGCACAGCTTTGGTGTGTAACGTGGCACACCCTCTGCCTGACAAGCCAGCGCTCTTAAAGCATCACGAGGTTATCACACTCTTTCACGAGCTAGGGCACGGTGAGCAACGTTTAATTTCCCTATTCGTTCTGACGATGACTCACAGTCCACACATTAGCCTTTCACGATCTCTTGGGAAGGTCCAAGTACGCAACATTT
Source organism: Penicillium ochrochloron (assembly GCA_022985105.1). Lineage (NCBI taxonomy): Eukaryota > Fungi > Ascomycota > Eurotiomycetes > Eurotiales > Aspergillaceae > Penicillium > Penicillium ochrochloron. The sequence continues at coordinate 195,588 of JAAVMA010000046.1, forward strand.
CATGGACACAGGACAGTTGCAGATTTTGTTGAAGCGCCAAGCCAGTTGCTAGAATATTGGTGTTGGGTGCCGGAGTGTCTTCAGCTACTTAGCTGTCACTATAGCTATGTCTCCCCAGATGCTGATAAAGATGACGAACGTGATGAATGCGATACCTCTGCAAACCATTCGACTCGCCCACCGAAGGAGATTCCCCGAAGCCTTTTAAAAAGACTCGTCGAGGCAAAATCGATAAACCAGGGAATTTTGACAATGAGACAGGTCGCGTTCAGCTGTTTCGACCTGGCAATTCACTGTCAAGCCTCTCATGGCGCCGTCAAATCAATGGACATTGGTGCAATCTATAACTCCCTCTTGCAAAAAGCAACTCTTCTGTGGGGCCCAGATAATGATTATCAATGGGGGCACGGCTATGCGACGACACCTCATTATATCTGGGGCCAAGAAGCGAACTACTATTCCTACTTATAGTAAGTCCCTGGTTTTCTGGCTGTGATAGTTCTGTTATCCATTCAATCCTTTTAACTTTCTTTTCCATATAGCACCCGTATATTGGCAGCCAACATGTGGTCGTCTAACTTTCATTCTGATCCAATGAGTCAGGAAGCTGGTCTCAGATATCGGAAGATGATACTCGAGCACGGCGGTAGTCAAGATGAGCAGGTGGCCCTTGTGGAATTTCTAGGCGGGGAACCAACTGTCAAAGTATACTTAAAATATCTCTAGTCAGACAAGTCAATACAAGCTTCATTTTAAATCTTGCTCTGCAAGGAACATAATAGAAGCTTCAGCTCGAACTTTATATACCATCCAAGCCCGTGTACAACTCTGTTCCCCATTCAGTGCTGGGGTTGTTGAAACGTGTTTGCTTGTCATATTTAGTAATAGATGCAACCTCGTCCTCGGTCAAGACGACTCTCTGTGCTTCCAAATTCTCCACCACTCTCTCTTCGTGTTCGCTTTTCGGGATCACAATCACCCCTCGATGCATGGACCAGGCCAATACAAGCTGTGCGACTGTGATACCCTTTTTGTGAGCGATGGATGACAGAAATTCATCCTTCAACAGAGGTAGCTTTGATGACTTGTAGATCAGATTCATGTTTCCAAGGGGAGAAAAAGCAATAACCCGTAGCCCATGTTGCAAGTTCCACTTCACAAATTCGGATTGTGAGAGATATGGGTGGCTTTCAAACTCGTGCACGCTGGGCGGGATACTAGAATATTTCAGAAGTCTTTCCACTTGGGGTTGGTTGAAATTCGATATTCCAATCTGTCGAACAAGTCCCTCTCGAACAAGCTCTTCCATGGCCTACCATGTTTCGAGAATATCGACTTTTTCAATTACAATCTCTCGCCCCTTTCCTGGCTGAAAGGCTACGGGCCAATGCATCAGATATAGGTCAAGATATTCTAGTCCAAGATCTTGTAGCGTCTTTTCCAAAGCAGGGCGAACGGATGATGGTCGGTGGTCTGTGTTCCAAAGCTTGCCAGTGACCCAGATAGAAGAACGTGGGACTCCGGCCTGGGCGATTCCTTCTCCTACTTCCTTTTCGTTGCCTTGGATGTTTTGTTAGACAACGGTGAGGGGGCCTGATTTCAACAATGAATTTGTAGGAACTACTCACCATAGATCATTGCTGCATCGATGTGTCTATATCCCTTCTCAAGAGCAACCTTTACGATCTTGGCTGCCTTTGATTTTGGTAACTGCCAGGTACCCAATCCCAGGGGTGGTAGGTAGCTTAAGGGCACAGTATGGTACTGCACCTCATCACTCTTGCCAGTGGGAAAAGATAGCTGATAGTTTGGGAAAATGCTGATCGTCATCAAAATTACAACAGTAAGACTGAAAGCAAAGCATGCCCATCGAAAAAGAGTTGACCGTGAGTTCAATCGAGAGGAGGACCAGGCAAGCGAAAGTCCGAAGTTGGTATTCATCTCGAAAAGCAGCTATCTGTTTCTCCTGCTGACGCCTCAAGGCAGGACAGTTATAATCGAAATAGAGAAGTTTCTGTCGATTCCTCTCAGGCTGCGACAATATATTACTGTTTTGAGGATGTTTCCAGCCAGCCAGACGAGGGAGGGGGGCATGCCCTCCTTGTCAAGTAGACTGTAAATCTTGTCATGTACAGTATGCATGCTAGTTTTTGGTTCTACATACCGTAATGCATGCGTCTCTACAGTATGAACGGTGTAATTTACAAAGTCTCCGCAATTTCTGCCAAGAGATAAGGCGCAAAAGCCACGTCGGGTAGTCGGCATCGTAGTGGGGTCCAAAGACATGCATATGTATCACTTAGTTTTTTGGCTTCAGCCCCTGCCGCCGCCAAGTCAAACCCCGGCGGGGTTGTTAGGGGAGAGGGTTCCAAGGCTCGGTTGAGTGACATCTAATTTCACGCTTGGCTTGCCCCGCCCCTATATCGTAACATTATTACATACAGCTCTAGAGCAGACCCCAGTGAAAGGTTACATTCTTCCTAAGCAAGCTAAAACAGGTTTGCATGGATGCACTAAGAGGCCAAATCTACTAAGGGAACCACTTGAATAAGCGAGATTGACCTGGGTTAAGGTTATGGATAACCTGGTCTGGCAAGCGTGAGGTAGCCGTATTACTTTACATAAATACCACTAGCTTATTACAGTATTCGTATATGATTTTGGACGGCAGCGAGAGCAGGGAAATACGCAGAGATCTCGCCAGAGAGGATCCAAATAATGAAACTGTAGCAAATTAGCGAGATTCATTGATTTCCGCAATAAGAACCAAGCAGCTTCTCTTTTGTAATTGATGACTTGAGGTCCTCGATAGCCAACATGCATGCATGATGCATGATGTTGGCCGGTGGTTTCCTTCCAGGACCAGGCCGGTTGGTTTCCTTTGTGCTTTGGGCCATATAGGCCCTTTTCTCTTTTTCCTTTGCTTCTTCTCTTGATCATCTCTCTTAGATAGATCAATCGATTCAGATTCTTCTTCTTCCGCTTCCTGTGCGATCAGTGCCGTGGGCACTGTCAGTAATTGTGACGAGTAGAGAGTGGAAGGTTAGGACTTGAAGATAAGAAATCGAGGGAGTCAGGCGAGAGGGTAGCATCCATCTCGAGTATTACGATTACGTCTGAGCTGCCAGATCGTAAGATGGTGTACGAATAGCAATTTGAGGTGCACGTTCAGCAATGCTTTGTCAAACATCCATCTGTATTTTGTGACCGCGGGAAGAGGAGAGCGGGTAGCGCTCTGATTCCCGGACTAAACTGGTCCACGTTGTGATAAACCCCTAGGCAACATACAAGGAGTAAGGAAATGTGGATAATATGGGAACAAATGAGAGAAGCTAGTAAGTATTGCTCCACCCCCGTCACATTCCTTCGGCATTAAAATTGATGAGGGCCGGGCGGCGCTAAGAGAAATACATTATTAGTGCCAGATCTTTCAACGCAGGAATTGATTTTGAGGCACTTCACAATGGACAAGTTTTCCTCGGCGGTCAAAAGCACGAATTGGTTGTGGAATGGTAATTCCAATCCATTTTATGCTCAGTTGAACTTGGAAGATGGCGAAGAAGGAGAGTCCAGGTCTGACGAGGCCACTAGCACACGTTTTTCTTTTCGTCAGCCAGGTTTGAAACTTTCTCGATCTGCTGCCATCGTTTCATATTTGTTCCTCTCTGTTGCTTCTTTGATGGTCTCTTTCTATTTGGGTCAATACTTCGCGAGAAATAAAGACCAGAGCTTGCATCTCCAGTCGGACTTCCTTTGGGGGAAAGGTAAGTCGCCATAATGTTGATACTGAAGCTGTTACATCCATCAGAAAGGTCTAATGGAGAGAAGTTCCCCTCAGAAAGGTTCGGTGGGTTGACGATGAGAGGTTCATGAAGACCGACCCGACCAAGGGCCGCTTCTTCTCAAACAAAGAAGGAAACTGGACAGTCTGGGACGAAATTCATCGTGGTATTATAATTTATGAGCTCTCCAGCTTCTCAAGGGACTTTTTACTCACAGTTTCAATCCAATGAATTAACAGGTTCATGGATCCAACTCGCTCCGTCTGAGAGTCAAGGCATCTCAGGGGGGCTACCGTTGAGTCTATACTCGGAGAATGGCACGTGGCCAAATGGAAAAGAGGGTTATGTCCCCTCGGTTCTTCATCAGCTCCATTGTGTGGTACGTTTGTTTCCTCCATAGTACCTTCCTATCCACTGACATCCGTATCGCACAGGGTATGATGAATCATTGGAAGATACAGTTGATGGATGGTATTATATTGGATAAGGAGACACTGGGACATATGGGTCATTGTGTGGAATTTATCCGACATGTCTGTTTCTTTTTGTTCTATTTATCCAGAGGGTACTAATGACGTCGTCTAGGCAATTCTATGCTTTGGGGACACAACTTTGGAGAAGCCGGCTGACCACTCTCAATTCGTGCATGTGGATTATGAAAGTTCAGAGCATTTATGCCGCGATTGGTCATATCTCTCAGCCCAGTTCTGGGCTTCCTCGATTGACTTCATTTGGGGTACCGAGAAGCCCATGACCGTTTTTGAAAATGTCGATGCATCTAAGGGCAACCCACAGGGCCCAATGATGACTGCCGATGAAATGGCCTAGGGCACTGGATCTATGAATCCTACAAAGTTGCCACACACCATATCGCATGGTCCACTGGATTATCCATAGATCAGCAGATAAATAAAACTTTATTTGGCAATATAAGCCGTGATCTACAGTGGTTCAAGATTTATAGAATCATTTGCCCGATGCGTTATCGAGACCAGTAATTCTATTTATCTCCATCGTTCAAAAATCGTATATCACTGAGTTAGTCGCCGGGCGATTACGGCAGCAAACAGCGGCCATTTCAGATAAAACATCGCTTGGATAATGGGTAAAAGTGCAGGTGTAATTGCAAGCTATCATTATGGAGATAGTTTTTAAACCCTTATTACATAGCACTATGTGATACCTTATCTAGTAAATTATAACTTGTGGTAGGGAGACTATTGACACATTGATGGGTCGTTGCGAGGTTGATTCTATGTCCTGAGTTTTAGTCTGTTTACCTGTTTGTTTGATTTATCTGATATTTACTGTCTCTTTCATTTGTTTTGTCTTATCCGTTTGTTTCCGGATTTCCTCGATTGAACATGCTGTGTGCTGAATTTGCGTGAAGCAATACTTGATCTTGGAAGCTATAACCTGGAGAGTGTTTCAACTGCAGCTCCAGCAAGATCCCCCGTATTAATGAAAGCCTACTTTCATATCAGAAGACAAGGTTTCGCATTCACGGACTTGGAAATGAATCAGAATCAAGGATGAGACGCCGGAAGACTGTTCTTTTTGAATGGGATTCTTTGGGACAAGAATAACATGCTATCCTACTGTCGCTGGTCGAGTGGTCATCGAACGGTTACCTGACTCCGCTGAGGCTTCAGCCGCAATGCCTTAACCCCACAGCATGGCGAATACGAACCCTGGTGGCTAATCCCAATAGCTATATCTGCCGTGTGCTCATGTTATGCCAATCAAGGTCACACTTGTGAAAAAATGGAGCATCATCCGTATCTCTGTTTACGGAGTATATAAAACGGTACCCAATTTATTCAGCCTCCTATCATCTCCGAAGTATCGCGTGCTCACAAGCCGTTCTGATGACGAGTAAAGCCATGCAATTTTCTCCCGAGAAGACATTTTGGCGAAATGGAGTTCATCTCAATTCTAGTTCTAACAAGAAGTTCCAGACTAGCAGCGATCATGTCACCGGAGTCGTCCATTATGATCCGCCTTGGGGCATAAAATCTGTAACGGAAGTTAATATCAACTTATACGGCGATAGTGACGCGGACTGGTTTTCGGACTGCGATAACAGCTATTAAGAACTGGCATCCTTGAGGTCCACATCAGACTTTACCGTGGGGTTGCGTTGGAAAAGAAGAAGTTTCCTTTTGAATTGAAGTTTCTATCATATATAACGCCAACAACACCACATCATCCGTGGAATCCTAACCGCCAATTTGAACATCAATATGCTCAACCCCTACCACGCACGTGTGATTGCTATTTTTCCCGAATCCGCTACACTATCAACGCTTATTTGACTCTGTCAACAGGGAATGTCGTCTATTTCTTCTAAAAGGTTGAAGTATCAACCGTCACTGGACACCAGAGTTGAAGACATTCCGTGGCGGGAACATGTGTATATGCTCTCGGGTCTCTTTTATCCTGGCCGTTTCATGCCTGATAACGTGACTGAATCGTATAATTTGGACGCGAGAATATTGAAATTTAGGTTTCCTACGACTTTGGTGACCGGGGAGCCTTTCTATGGATCAATCCATGTTCAACTTCCAACCTATGTAAAATCTCTTGAGCTTTGGTGTTTAGTTATCGAGGCGAGATTTACGAGCGGATATAGAACACTCGGCCGACAAAACAAGATCACGATAAGGCAGTGTTACGGCAGAGTTCGGCTGCTTTCCGTATATACTATCACCCTGCCAAATAATCACCTGCTTCTTCTCTAAGTAATATGTAAGAAGCCGGTCCCGCCGTTTTAAACCTTACGAACATTTAACATTTGTGTATCCGGTCACCTATATATCCGCGAATTGTTTGGAGACCCGGCTGGAAATGTATATCGACTGCGTATGTCCGATTTGCCCATCCAAACTGTGGGTCCGACCTAAATGGGAGTGACCACCAGTGTGTCACTCTGCAAGTCTTCGGCGTTAGCATCAGGCGCGATGGTCTAGACGTAAAGTCTAAAAGCACCTAGAGGTGCTAAGGTTCGACGATCGGTAGATTAATTAACGTGTGGGGTTACGGATTAAGGGCAAAAGCGCCCTATCTCAACTATAATAAGGAACATCGAGCCGAAACGAGGCCACGCAGAGGAAGGCAGCGCAGACCGTACTCGAGTATAGACCGCAAAGGTTCGGCTATTTTGCTTCGGAGGTAAATACGGTGGGGGGAGGGTGAACTAGATTAGTAGCAAAAGTGTTCACTAGCAAAGCGCGTATAGGGGAAGGGTGGTGAGAAAGGAGGAGCAGTGGAGAGAAGAAATGATAAGAAGTTACAAAGATAATTAAAACATGCACGCTAAATTGCATCACGTGTATGACTTCTCTCTCTTGTCTCTCTTATACCACCTTATAGTTTCTTGAAAGCGTATATACTATGCCTCGATAGCTCTCACCTTTCCACTCTCACCTAGCTTCCCTTTCCCGTGCGCCACTCACGATTTTCTAGATAGCGTGTATTCCACGCGTCTATAGCTCTTACCTCCTAGTACCCCCTACCTCCTAGCGCTATTTACGGGAGCTACATCACGATTTCTATAGTCTCCCTTACCGTGCGCCACTCTCGATTTTCTAGATAGCGTGTATTTCATGCGTCTATAGCTCTTAACTAGCTTCTACTTCCGTAGCACTTCACTATTTAGCTCTTTCTAGGCGAAGAAAAAGAACAAGAAAGCTAACGGGTAAAGCAGTGCACACTCTTAAGAAATCATGACTAGGAGCGAGAAGGAAGTAGATAGATTATAGCTTTATTCTCTATCGAGGGAGTTCGCTTAAGGTCTATTATAGGAGAGGATTTAAGGTATAATAGGGTTTATCTTAGGAACACGGGGAGAGACGCTATTCTTTCAAAGCATAGGTTATTAAGCATATAGATATCAGGGTTAGACGAGCTCTTAGTTAGAATAGCGGGGAGGGAGGTCCCTTAGTTCCGTTATCTAATCTCTTAATCTATATATGATATCCTCGAGTAGTTCATACACGTTAAACTACCTTGAGATCTCGATCCGTTACTAGCTTTAGAGTTAGATAATATAAATTCTAGAGGTATTAGTGGACTTTCTATTAGATAACATTGGCCCGTCTCACGGAGACAGATGCCTAGACAGATATCTACATCGCACATCTTGCTATATTCGTATGCCTTTATTATCAGAGTTGATTTACGACGACACTGTTTCTAGCGCTTTGCTTTCTTGCTCGGAATATGTCGACTCGATCGGGGTGTGGCGCAGCAGCCATTTCTAAGTAGCCCTTCCACGAATAAAGCAATGCCTCAAACGTCACTTTTAGATAAATAAAGGAGAGAAGAAATAAAACAAGATGAGCTAACTAGCTAAGTAGTGTCAATTTTGCTGCGTATTAGCAATTTTTATGCTTGTATTAGGTCACGGTTTCGCTAACCCGCTAACCGTGCTCTAAGGCGAAAGTAGAACACTGCCAAGTTGAAACCCCTTATCTTTTGGGAGTTAAACCCTGAATGCAGATAATTCTGTGAAGATTATGTTTAACTAGCAATTTCCTCTAAGATTTTGCAAGCTCCGTTTACAACACCTGGATTATTGAAATTAAAGTGTGCGTTGAAGCCACGGTTAAGCAGTCGTTTTGGGTCTAGACGTGCGACCGAATGGCAAGAAAAAAAGACAGTGATTAATTAATGGTCCATTAACTATGCATCTGTCAAGGAGTGCTCCCGGGCGAACTGCACTAACTAACAAGGCCAAAAGACTATTAGTGTCCGCGATTAGCGAACACTGCCCGGGACCGGTATATGTAGTAACGCAACATGAATATATCATAGCCGCTATGCGGAGGCTATAACAGCATCAACCACCGCAAATTCTACCGAAAACGACTCTTGTTATTTGTTCTGTGTCCGATTCACTCTTCTGCTGCGAAATATACAGCCAAATATATCTTATCGGATTCGGCTGTTTTCTTCCGGAACTTTATATGAACTAAGATTTATGTAGGCCCGGCATACTCAACTATGACCCCACCTTGTTAATTTCTATTCCTGTACGACTTTTATCTCGGATAAGCGGGTCCTTACTCGAATACTTTCATCCATTAAATACTCTTAGTTTGCTACCTTCACGTAGAATTCTTCACTTATAGTGATAAGTGCAAGAGTACTTGTTGGACTATTCGTGTCCTTGTGATATGCTACTATCTTTAAGTCGTTAGCTTTATGACTGCCGTCTAATATAAAGTCCTTCCGCCTCCCCTTGTTATTAAAATCGTGCCCATACGCGCCGCTTTAACAACTCTGGCCTGCAACTTACGAGTTACTTTTTGGGTAATACCTATCCTTCCTTTTCACTTTCGTTTCAGGGCATCGGCGTGCGGAGCGCGCGTCACCAGTAATACCCTTGTATATGTCTAAAAATGGACGTCGTGGTTTTTAAACCACTAGGGTTTTATAATTATAGTTTTAATACTACTGCAGTTTAAATACTGTCACGGTCGATCCCAAGTAGCACAATAGTATCCATAGGGACCATTTCAAGCAGACTGGGGTACTGTTAGCTCGTAACAAAAGGCCAGTAGAGATATGAGCGATGTGGCCCCGAGAGAAGGCTCTTGGAAGACTTGAAGAAGTGAGCATCCCGTCTTGTGTCTATCCTTGAACTATGCAGCGCTTCTTGTAGGCCTCGGTATAAAAGCTTTCTTCCGAGAGCGTAATCCTCAGAGAATCGTCTTGAGAGGAAATTGGTCCTGTGAGGCCCGACCGGAGAGCTAATGCCAAACAAGAGAGACGACGTCAAAGGAAACGCCTCTTCGTTCTGTATATGTCCTAGGCCAAACTCGACTTTAGACAGGTAGAGGGCCAATAGTGTTGCAAGGCACAGCCTGGCTCACTCCGCGCTCCTAATGAGGAAAGACCCTATTGGCCCACGGTCTTCATTGCCCGCTGAAGTGGGTCACAGCCGAGACACAACGACCGCAGTGGTCTCTTATTCGGGAATGCTTGCTGTGGCGAGACCCCTGCGGACTCTAACAGTGGCTGAATCTCAAGCAAGGAGGTCCTGATATTCTGGGAGGGGCAAGTTGGCAGATTGGTGGCCGGTGCGAGGTGTTCGTCGTGCGGACACTTAACGGTGACTGAATGTCGTGTTTGAGAGTCTTGATATTCTGGGCATGTCACAGGTGCCAGAGGCTTTGCCTATTCAACCATCATGTTGATGAGTTGCACCCCAGTTTGAGAGACCCAGCACGTAGCGGTTGAAGAAGTCTTCCACCAATAATACTAAAGCACAACGAGCCAATCATCGCGATCTCGGTCCAAGTAGCCGTGGCCGAAATAAACCTCTTTCACTCGTTCCTCGTTTCAAGGCATTTGTATGGACTTTTGGCAGTCTGTTGAGTCGCGGAACTTATAGTTTGAGTTACATACAGGTCGTTTTCCCTTCCTCTCACTTCGTTCGTTTCAGGGCACTATACGCGCATGGTTGAAACACATGGCCGGCTTGAGATTTGGAAGAAAAGATTTATTAATAATCTGTCGCGCCTTTCTCACTGGGGGAATACGAAAATTGGGAAAGTTGCCGATCGCTCTTTCCGCATGTCAAATCTTCCCTTTGAAAAATGGGCCATGCTTCTTCACAGAGGTGCCTGGTATGCATGCTATAATGGAAAGATAGCCAGATAGCCGAGGCGACAGACATTCATTTACCAACCACCACACAATGGCCAAAAGTTCTAGTGAATTCGAGGATAAAATCTTGGTCTACGCGCGTATCACGAGCGAAAGAAGCAGACAATCGCACCGTCGGTGCGGGAATTTGGCGTTTCCTATAGTAACTTGTGGGACGCGAGATTACCGTCGCAAATCTGGTTCAGCACGCGCTGGCACCAATAATTGTCTAGATAAGGCCCGAAAGTAGAAAGTAGGCGTGGTTGGTTGGATAGGAATACTTGATAATGCGAATGCTACGCCAAGCTCCGCAGCACATCGATGGCTGTGCAAATGAAATTGTGGCGCATGGTGGATCTAAATGGTACATCTCCAGCACAATGTCATAGCTCGGCGCCATCCAGACTGTGACCATGCATCCTATAGCACATTAATGTGGGGAGGTGACTTTTCGATCAGAAAGAGTTGACACACCTTTGCTTAATGCGACATCGTGGCCTGTGATCGAGGTGGGTTGCATGGCACAGGAGATTAGAGGATCTTCCAGGAGTTACCCGCTACCTGGTTTGCGCGTGGCCGATCCCCTCCTCGACTTGTGCAGTTGCCTCTCTAACCCCATAAGCTGATGCACCGCTATTTGCGCCCCACGCACCATATAATCTGTCGTCACAATCTCCCTGGGAATATCCACAAACTGGCCAATGAGTGCCATATTTGTCATTCCCTGGGGAACCACTTTGGGCCTATCGCTATGGCTTCTAGGTAGCAGGGCAGCCGTCATGCGCGGCATCACACAGGGGATTGTGATGGACTGTGGCAGCGTTTCTTCAACGGGCAGATCAAGCTGATGCAGGACCTCCGTCATGATCTCCTCCCCTGAGCAAGATAGCATCGACTTCTTGACGAAATCCCCCTCATTCTCTGGGTATATTGTGTAGCCCCAGAATACCCGGACCCCATCTGGTTGATCCGGGAAAAGCGGTTGTCGAGGCAGACTCAGTGTTAGCAGCCAGCTGCTATCTTTGAGTGTGATCAATGACCCTGCCAGGGCGTCGCCGCCAAGTATCTCGATCATTCTATCGAATATGGAGGGAATTTTAAGTGTGACAGTGAAGTATCCCACCCTGGACTCTTGTAGCCGTGTGCAGAAGTTATAGGCGTTGCCGAATTTGGGATGCTTGGTGGATAGCTCCAACCATAATAACCAGTTCTCGTCGAGATCCTTTTCGATTTCCATCCTTTCTAACGACGGAGGTTCGGTGTTCGACCCGCAGGATGAGCCTGAAAGGGTAGAGCCTATAGATACAACAACGATATCATGCGGACCGAGATCAATGGTCCTCTCGCTCTCGCCTTGGTGGACTGTATGCAGGGCCGTCACACGCTTGGGGTCTTGTGCGGGCTCGGCGATGATATCGGTGGTGACGGTTTCAAATATAAAATCAACTCCTTCTTTTTGCAAGAATCTAGCGATTGGTTTGATGATAGACTCATGAAAATTAAACCGGACGCAGTGAAGTGGATAGGGGTGATTGAGAGTCTGCATAACATGTGGGAAATGTTGTGTGAACCGGCGGAACTCAGCAGCGCTATGACTCGGCCGGAAACCGAACCTAGGTGACATCGTCAATATCAGTGACACTGTCGAAACAGACGTCAACATACATCGTGGCCAGCATCAACCAGTAATTCGTTCCGAAGAACCTTTCGGGGAAATGGTCTCGAATCCGGGACCGCCCCAGTACACTTTCTGTTTTCAACGAGAGAATCAACAAATCAATCCTATCTTTAAGCCCCAGATTGGGCCTCCTCCCCTCGATCTGTTCTAGCTTGTTCTTTTTCCGAGCAAGAAACTTTGTCCACGACTCCTGCTTGAGTATATTTTCTTCAAAGTACTCCAGGATATCCTCCCAGAGGGATTTTCCTGGTGTCTCCGAGGGTACCCACGAGAGCAATTCTTCCATTTGGCTATCACAGACAAGAGGAATACATGCTGCGCCGTAATGGTAGCCTGTGTCGGCGTTGCCGCGGCTGGCTGATCCTGCGCCAGCTTCGCTCAGTGCTTCGATGATATGAACGTGAGACGGAGGGACTTTGGCTTCGCGGATGAGGTGTACAGCGGCAGTTAGGGAAGCAATTCCACTACCCAGGATCCAGAAATCGAGGGAATTTGGATCGCGTGAGATGGATATAGATTGGGTGGGGTTCGTTGATCGAGGTGTTAATAGGGAGCTGAGGCGGGATATTGCGTGAGAGGTGGCTCGTGAAAGCGGACTCGACATTTTGTCTAAATCAACATTTGATTAAGATTAAAGAATCAGTTCAGAGATAGCCGTGAGGTTATCATTGTTGTGAAGTTTTTCGAATTAAGGATTTCAGTGTGGCTCTCAAGTCGTCATACATTTCAGTATGGTACGTTGGTAGAGCTGATCCAATTCATAAGGCGGTCTGCCACTCGCTCAAGTCTATTGGCTTCACCAGTGCTTACGCTAACCGCAAGTGTCCATGGCGCTGCCAACTACAGTAAGTGTGGGAATGTCCGTGGTTTGAAGTTTCGCGGTTGGGAGTTCGCGGTTCTGGATAGCGACAGTAAGGCCTCGCCTCTACTGGGCATCTTATTCGACTTATAAGAGCCAACTCATCCCCGAAACAGCTGAAGTGTCTTCGAACCTTGGAACAGGTGTCTGGCAACACATTGCCGACGCCTGCTCAAGCCTGACGCCTCAATCAGGCATCGCCAACATCCAGAGCTTGTTCCTGACAAGGGATAGTGCAGGTATAGTGGCGACCGTTATTGCCTTCCATGTCGGAAACATTGAGATGCTCTTTCAAACCTAATCACATGATGCACTAAACCTAATATGGATTAGGGGTAAATTACCAGCTGTGTACTGGAAGATGCGCGCGCGCGCGCATCGGCCCTGAAACGATGAAAATGAGAGGAAGGTGAAGGATAGGAGAGGGTGGGAGAAAAGGTGAATCTGTGACATTCTATGTGGTAGCATGCACGGTTGCATACTCTACTCACATTGTGATTCGCTAATATTGCTATACGGGTGCATGATCTGCGGCACGTGATATACACCGACTGAGTTCCTTAGTCGGAGCAGGTTCGGAACTTTACATAGAAAGAAGGTGTTTCGAAAGAACCACAATACTCTTGAACAGGAATAGAATATTTTGGGAGGAAGTGATGTTGGTTTGCCGAAGTTTGTTCTTTTTTCCTTTCAACTCTAATGAATAGAGAAGATAGGAATTAGAAGCGAATGTAAAGTGGTTAAATAGTAAGTTAGAGAGAATATATATCGCTACTAATGATACTATAGAGTAATAGGAGGAGGTGTCGGATTATAGCCGTGGGCATAAATCCTGAGGGTGCACGAAGCGTTCGTGCTGGTCGATCGAATACCACGATGATAGAAGAGAGACGAAAGCGTACGAATAGAGAGGGGTCGGCAGCAAACTAGTTGAAAAATGGAAGGCCAACGTAGTGTAATCAGAATTGCCTTAAGCTCTAGTCGTGGATAAAAAGGGTGTCAAACTTGTTGTATTTCACTAGGGAAACAGGCAGTATTTATAACTTTAGGTACATAGTAGAATGTCACAGGAAAAGACTCATGAAAATCCGAAATAACATAGGGGCATACGAGAGTGTTAGGAAACTCGTTGCTTTTTCTATCTGATGTGATAGTTGATATTCATCATCGCTGATTGTGGAGTATTCAATCTGATATAGCTCCGATTAGTCTAATATGTGCATCGCTTATGCACATACTTAGTGCGGGGTAGCACCTATACATATTAACAGAAATTAGTCGAGAAGACTATATTTAACACCCTTTAGGGCAAATACGAATAGCTCGCTATGCCCTTCGGTCTTTATAATATACCCGTAACATTCTAAAGGATTATAAATAAGGCCTTACGGCCCTATTTGGGAACGTTCGTGGTTATCTATCTCGACGATATCCTAATATACTCTAATTCTATAGTAGACTACTACGACTACCTAGAGAAGATCCTCTTAGTGCTCTAGCGTAACTAATTAATAGCGCAACTAACTAAATACGTTATTACTATAAGCGAATTAGAATTCTATGGTTATATTATAGGAGACGGCTATATTTAGCCGTTACCCGCTAAGGTAGAAATTATCCGTACGTAGCTAAAGCCGCGAAATATACACGAATTATAATAGTTCGTTAGCCTTACTACGTACTATCGGCGATTTATTCGTGGCTTCGCTTAAATCTACGCCCTATTATATAAACTATTTAAGGAAACTAATAAGGAACTTCGTAAGAAGAAGTTCTACCCTATTTATTGAATAACCGCGTACGAGAGTACCTTTAGTACTCTAAAATAGAAGCTTATAGAAGCCCTAGTAATAGCGTAGCCGGATCTATTAAAGCCCTTTATAATTAAGATAGATACGTTAGAATAGGTAATTAGGCTCGTCTTACTCTAGGTAGGTACTAACGGAAAGTTATATCCTATTACCTATAATAGTCGGAAGCTTATAGGGGCTAAATTAAACTATCCTATCTAGGAGAAGGAGCTTCTAGTAATTAAGGAAGCTTTACAGCTATAGGATTACTATATTAAGAATAGCACGTAGATAATAATTATTACTAACTACGCGAGCCTATAATATCTAACCTCTACTAAGACCTATAGTAAGCGATTAGCTTACTAGATAGTAGAGTTCTAAGGATATAACTTACTTATTTAGTATTAGAAAGGATTAAACGCTATTATCCCTAATATATTAAGCTATAGGCCTAATCTAGTAGAAGATAGCTCTACTAATATATTAAAATCCTAACTAATATAGGACTTTTTGCTCGCGCTTACTTAAGCTAAGGCTTATATAGTTATAAAAGTCCCTAAAGATATATAGCTATCCGTAACCTACTAGTTCCTAGAGACGAAAGAGCTACTAAATGATCCTTCTATAGTAAAGGCTGTCAACATGTGTGGGTGCTACCCCGCACTGAGTGTGTGCATAAGCGATGCACACATCAGACCAATCGGAGCTATATCGGATTGAATACTCCACGATCAGCGATGATAGATATCAACTATCACATCAGATAGAAAAAGCAACGAGTTTCCTAACACTCTCGTATGCCCCTATGTTATTTCGGATTTTTATGAGTCTTTTCCTGTGATATTCTACTATATACCTAAAGTTATAAATATTGCCTGTTTCCCTAGAAAATACAACAAGTTTGACACCCTTTTTATCCACGACTAGAGCTCAAGGCAATTCTAATTACACTACGTTAGCCTTCTACTGTTTAACTAGTTTGCTGCCGACCCCTCTCTATTCGTACGCTTTCGTTATCCTTCCATAATCGTGGTATTCGATCGACCAGCATGAACGCTTCGTGTACCCCTAGGATTTATGCCCACGGCGAAAATCCGACATCTTTATACTATAGTTTCGCTTTATGCGTATAGATCTAGTGAAATCGGATGCCTTCTATATAGAAATACGTTATCTATTAGTATTAATTATAACTAGGTAGAAATTAGACTAGATTGAAGTAGATTCGGCTATATCTTGTAAAGGTTTAGCTAATTAGTCGTCGTAAGATCTATCTTAGTATATATAAGAGATTATATACCTAGTAAAGCTCTCCTTCTTCCTCTATTTCTAGTAGATCTTCGTTAATTTCATACTATCTATTATTTTAGTAGTCTTCTTTATTATATAAGTAGATACGTATGCTAATTAGTAGTTTTACTAATATACGTACTATATACGTATACTAAGTAGTATTTTCTAGTAAGGATTAAGGATCTCTAGGTTAATCGAATACCTATATTTTTAATAGCTTGATAAGACGTATAATATTAAGACAGTATAGAAGTAAAGCGAATATATAATATTACTAAGCTAGATTAGTCTAGTAGAGCTATTAGGGCCTACTCCTATTATTATTACGCTTCTAATCTCTTTTGCTACTATAACTAAATCACCTATCTTTAGGCCTTCTTTAATTAGTTTAAATATAGTGAATAGGTCCCTCTAATTATATATATACACTAATAATATAGTATCGAGGAACTATCTATATTAAGTATTATTACTACTATTCGTTTTAATACTCTAATAGACCTAATTCCTTAGAATACTAGTAGTGAAGAAGGAACTATATAGTTAAGTAATATTAGCTATTTTAGTAGTAGTACTATTCTTTTTATTATATTCCTTTATAACCTTCTCTATCTAGGCCTTCTAGGCTTTATCCTTTATAAGACGTTCTTCTATAATCTTTACTTTCTACTTAGAGAGAGGTTTATTAGCGAATATCTCTCTATTAATTACTTAGTAATTTTATAGTTTATAACGCTTATTACTATAAGGATACTAACGCTTAGGGATAAGTAGTAAGGAACGCTCTTGTAGCGGTTACTATCCCCTGGGCTGTCCCGGCAAAAACTAGTGTAATTTATCTACGCGCTCTGATTGGCTAAATGCTGTAATGCCTCAGTAACCAGATTTAGTGTAATTAATCTGATCTATGGTATTCATCCCAACACTGCCCTTTCTTACATAGCGCTACATCACACTCTCTACAACCAGACCGTGTTCTTGTAGCTCGCTGGCCTCGGACCCATTTCTCTCTTATATACTGACACCACACACAAGGTAGCTGCTTATCTAGCTTATATTGCTGGTGGTCCTGGCACTGCTGGTTTGGCTGAGGGCGCGCTGCCTGAGCTGCGAATGCGAAGAGCTCTCGATAGAGCTTCTGCCGAAACGCTAGCTGGCTATCTACTGGTTGCTGGTGCTGCTGCTTATAAATGCATTGGATTCGCCATGCATTAATAATAGAAGCATCCAGGAAGAAGTAGAATAGCGGAAACCAGCTACGATTAGTCTTTCGATGTATCTCATAACTAGCCCGATACTGATTGCTATATCAACACTACCCATATAATAGTTATAGTCGTTAATAGCAGTAGGAATATCTAATTCCTTCCGATAATCAGTGCCGAAAGGGGTACGCGCAATAGCTGCGTTGGTTGAAGTTGCTGCTGGCCGTTTCCTCTTAGTAGTAGTATAGAGATATGGCGAATGGATAGTCGATAGTAGTAATACTACGTTATTATCCTGCCACGCGAGACAGAGGACCCCTTGCGCTTCAGATGAATATAATCTTCCCTATGGGATAGATTTAATGTGATCTTTAAGCTCTACGAGCTAAGAGGGTATCCCGCCCTGTCTCCGCGTCGTACCACATGCACCACACTGCATATCTCGTAGTGTCTTGAATAGGCTAACCGTAGGGAAGTAATTATCCATATAGACATTATATGCAGTGGGTTGGCTAGCAGATTAGCTAGTAGCAGATTGGCCAGCAGGTTGGCTAGCAGGTTGGCCAGCAGCAGATTAGCCTGCAGCAGATTGGCCAGCAGGTTGGCTAGCAGGTTGGCCAGCAGGTTGGCTAATCCTAGGCAGCTTTCGAATCATCTCAAGCACCATAGATCCGGTAGGGCTAATATCAGGCCAGCGGAAGAGGTTCGCGATACCCCAGAGCCGGCAACTTCATGTGAATGCCCAGATATAGCCATGCTCTGCTAACGCGAATATCTTATAGCCCTTCTCAATTGGCTTACTAGGCATCTTAATAGTATGCGAAGAGCGGCCAAAGCAGCGAATCATAGTCTCATCAATAGAGAGATTCGAGCCTACCTGGTAGTAGCGCTGCGCAGCGCTCTGCCATAAGGAAGATAGAGGTTCTAGCTTATACCACCAACGTTTATCCTTTGGCCGCTGCTTATAAGATATATCTGCTTCATAACGAGAGATATGTAGATAGCATTTTATCTGTTGGAAGCGCTTTAGTGGCATATAGCGGCGAGGCGTATGTAGTGGCTCATCAGGTTCCTTGCACCAGTAGGATTCAATACGTGGACTCCGATGGACACCCATGTAGATTAGAATACCAAGGAATATCTTGATATCTACTACTGTAGTATCCTTCCAGTACCGGCCAGCGCTAGATTCACCAGTATTACCGGTAGATGCTTGTTTCCTCTGAGCGTATTCGTTTGTTGATTGGCTTATGTATTGAATAGTATCCTCGCTAATAAATAGGGTAAACAGCGCATAGGGGCTATCGATATCAAGGCTACTAGGTAGATGGAGCTGTGGAGGTCGAGAGGATGGCTGTAGTAGCTGAATTCGCGCGCCTAGTGCTTCGCGAGAGGGTAATTCCGCGAGGATCTCGTCAAGTTTGCGCTTCGGGGGCATATTGTATTGGTAGGCAGGCAGGTAGGTAGGCAGGTAGGTAGGCAGGTAGGTAGGCAGGTAGGTAGGCAGGTAGGTAGGCAGGTAGGTAGGCAGGTAGGTAGGCAGGTAGGTAGGCAGGTAGGTAGGCAGGTAGGTAGGCAGGTAGGTAGGCAGGTTAGTAGGTCCGCACGATAGGGAGACGCGCTCACTAACGCGCTGGTAGTTCAAATGAGCTAGCTAGTGGGGCCTATGTAGTAGCCTATTAGCCAATTATATAGTGGTGGATCCTGTAGCCCGCGTGGATTGGCTGATATTATACACTAACGATACAACTTGGTTTTGAGACTCCCGGGACAGCCTAGGGGATAGCTACGGCTATTATTCCTATAATTACTCTACTTTAGCTTCTTTAAAGTCTTATAGCGTTGAAAAGGATACTTTTAAAATCGTACTAGTACTACTCCCTCGCTATAGGTATAGCTTACGATATATTCCTCTAAAGCTTTCGATTAAATCGCGTATATCCTATTCCTCCTAGTATAGTACGATAGCCTCGAATTTTAGCTACTACTATATAGGGAGTATATCCTTAATAGCACAAAGAAAATCCTTATTAATACTTTTTATCTCTAGTAGGCCTAAGCTAATATCTTACTCTCTTAGTAAATCCTATTCGTTAATCTACTAATTAATATTAATACCTCTCTTTAGTAGTAACGCTAATACTCGCTTCTACTACGTATAAATATCCTCCTCCGCTACTATTAATCTACTAAATCGAGTATAGAGAAATATAAGGCGTTCGTATAGAGTCTCGTAGTTTAGTATAGAGGTATAGTAGATTAGGTCTAAATTAGTAATAATCTATTCGTTAATAGCGTTAAGGCTCTTATTCTATTTCTCCTATTTAGCTAATTAAATCTTATAGATATCTATATAATCCCTCTATATACGTTTATCTGCTTTACTACTATCTTCTAGATACTATAGCATTCGTGGCTTATAAATTAGTTCCTCTAGATAGTCTTCCTTAATTAGAGGATTCACTAGATCCCACACCTTCTTCTAACGTACATATATCTTGATTGGTGCGAACTAATTCCTCTAATACACTAGGTCCTTTAGTTTATCGCTCTTTATAGCGGAGACAACGGTTAACTCTATACTATCGCACTCTTCGGTTATAGTCGTTTCGATCGATAGGAAGGTAAACAAGGGGTAAGAGATCGTTAGGCCGGTTAGCTACCGCGGCTTAGCCTTACGTATAGCTTCAATTTAATTTAATTAACGAATATCACCCTATTACTAGCGAATCGGGCTCATAACAGTCGGAAATTACAGCTTAGTCAAATACATAGTGCACTAATTAGATGTCAATAAGTCTAAATTACTATAAAGCCCCTATCTAGCAATTTATGTAGGCATAATAATAACTAATACATGCGGGTTTACTATATTCTCCGTTCTCCGGGGTCCACTGCTGCTTCAGTTCCGACAGATGGCCCGCACGGCCCCATCCAGGGCCTCCAGGATCATAATGGTGTAACCTCGATGCCCCCTCCTAGAGATCTGCTCCTCCTAGACTGTTGCGTTAATGTAAGAATATACTCTACAAGTCAGGGTAGAGGCCTGTCAATCAGGTAGGAGAAATGGAACCAAATCAATTGTGCCAAAATAGTCAGACTGTTTCTTGAGGAACGGAAGGGTTCCTCTTCATGGTTCAATTTATATACAGTCTTGTCGCTCAGAACAGGAAGGAGATATATCCTTGGGAGTGGGGAGGAACACAAGGCTTGTGTAACCTCTTCCTAAGGGTCTTCCCTGTAGAGGTTCGTACACGTGTTGGCAGTGAAGCTCTAGCGAATCCCCACCGAAAGCCTAGTAGCTTATTAGGTCCGGGTAGCCTAAGGCACTAACACTTTAGGAATAACCTTATGCTAGGGTATATTATAATAATTATCCTCCCTCTAAGGATCGCTTGCCCTTAAGCGAGGTAAACAGGCACGTAAATAAACATAGAAGTAGTAGTTAATAAGGAAAGAGCGTATAGACCGAAAAGGGAATAGTTAATAGCGAGGGTTTATAGATAAATAAAGGAAACACGTTTCTTTATTTATATCGCTAATATCTCCTCTCCCTCTTCTTCTTCTTTTTATTATCCTCTTCCCCCTTTTTCCTTAATATTCGCCTATTTTACTATCTCTTATCTACTAAATACGTGTCGAAATCCTTATGATAGCTCGCTAAAAGGCGCCCCGGACTTAGGCGACTTATACGATACCTTAGAAGCTAAAGTATTTCTAGTGTATACACTATCTAAGAACCTTAGTAAAAAACTTTAAGCCTAAGAATAATATCCCCTTTAAGATAGACTACGTTCTTAATACTAAGGTTTCTATTACTTATTAATAGTATTCCGGTCGTAGTTTAATCTATATTCCTATACGTTTTGCTAACTCTTTTTTAAAGATTATCTAACTTTAGTAGGCTTCTACCTTAATACTTAGTAACGCCTATAATCTAGTAGCGATTATTACCTAGATTAAGTAAGTTTTCTAGGAGGATTAGGAGGATCCTAACTAGGTTAGTATTCTCCGCGAATAGTCTTATCCTTAGGCTATTTAGTAGAAGATCGCTAAGGCTTTAATTAACCTTTACTAGTATTTCGATAACGCTAAGTAGGCCTTACGTAAGGAGTACTCTTAGACTAGTAATAAGATATATTTTATAATTATATATTTTAGTATTAGTTAACTAGGGTTTTAGTAGGTAAATACTAATCTATTTAACGTAGCTATTACTACCTATTATACTAATCTTTCCTATATCCTTCCCTCTAAGAGTTATAAAGCGTCTATATAGAAGAGGTACTATACCTAGATACTACTACGCTTATTACCTAGAGATAATAGTTACGTTACCTAGTTATATAGTAAGCTAGCCTTTATTAATACTATTTCGATAGTGATTTATAACGCTTAGGAGGAGGTAATAGATAATCTTAATAATAATAATAATTTAGAGTATAAGATAGACCCTAAGGATTTAGTTAAGGAGATAATAGAGGATTTCCTAATTATTCCTAATAAGATTTAAGGGGTTATCTTATTATTTTTATTCTTACGCGGTTTCTAGATAGTTTCGTTCTAGTTTTAGTAGCTAATTATTACTCTTCTATAAATATCTTTTAACTAATCTCTTCGCGGATAATCTAGTCTAGAGGTTACCTATAAGGCTTCCTTTATCTACTTATTTTACTAGCTTTTACTATAGGTTTATTACGTTTTCGTTACTCTTTCTTAATAACTATAGGATTCTTTTTACCTTTCTATTTCTAGTAGGATTATATTACCTTAGTAGCGTTTTCTATATCTTCCTAGTAAACTTATTAGTTATATTTAGAAGGCTAGCCTTTCTATTTAATAAGGAAGTATATTTCTCTCTTAATTAGCTTCTTATCGCGTACTTCTTCTACTTCGTATTTATCTTCGTCTTTAAGATAAGATATTAATAAGGATTTACTATCCTTTCTATATAGTTTCCGCTATAGTTTGAGTAAGGATATATAAAAGACGTTATAAATTTAATTATATTACTAAGATAAGCTTAGGTAGTAAGCTTATTCTCTAATAGTCTATAAGACGTAGAAGGAGCTAATAAAGTAGGGAGCTAGTTTCTTACTTCCCTTTAATCTTAGGTTCTTTATTAATAAGCCGATAAGATCTCCCTTTTTGAATTATATTAGAATATAGTCTTTATTATACTATTTTATTATAGTTTCGCTTATCTTTTACTAGTATTCCTATAGCCTTTAATAAAGCGCTTTAAGTTTTTTAATTCGTGCGGATACTACTAGGATCTCTTTATATAGAGTTTCGCTCTTAAAACGTTACTAGAAATTAGGTAAGTAGCCTATTAGCGCTTAAAATAGAGAAACGCCTATTATAGCGCTAACGGCGTTATTATATATAAATTTAGTAGATTTTAGGAGGTTTAGCTAGGCGATCTAGTTATTAGCTATAAAGTATTAAAGATAGTACTTAAGCGTTTAGTTTATATACTTTATTTAGCTATTAGTTTAAGGATAAAAAGCTATTAAGAGCCTAAGGCGTACTTAGGATAGGTAGTATAGATTTAACTAAAACTTACTAGTAAATAGGGATCCTTAGTCGGATATAATACCCTTAGGTAGCCTAAAGCGTAATTTAATATAATTATAGAAAAGTTTAGTAAGTTTACCTATAGTAATTATTATAGGAACGGCGAGGAATAGAGACTATTTTATAAACCGATTAATAATAACTAGGATTATATTAACTAGCTTCCTATCGTAGGTTATTAGTAGTAGGCCTATAACGAAGTCTATCGAGATCTCTACGAAAGGTCTTAAAGGAATCGGAAGTAGTTAAAGCTTCCTATATAGCTTATATCTTTTTACTATTACTCCTTAGTAGGTCTAGTAATCCTAGACATATTTAGCGATATCTATATAGATATTTAGCTAATAATATTTCCTTTTTATTAGTTTAAGGGTTCTTATATAGCTAAAGTAGCTAGTAAGAGGATTAATATAATATATACTTATTAATATATTTCTAAGGTTACTCCTCGTAGGGATATAAACGCGTTCCTTAAATCGTAAAAGACTCTTAGGTCTAATACTCTAGCTCTTAAACCCTAGAGTCGACGATTATATAGTAGTCTTTTAGCGCTAGGTCTCTAGGTCTTCGCCTTAAAGTTACCTAATAAGCTCTTTAAGGTCTATACCTACCTTAGTAAGATATATCTACTTAGAGGCATAAGTAGGCCTTACTTATACGTTAGGGAGATAGGGCGTACACCTAAGCTCCCCCTAATTAGTTACGCTAACTAATTTATCCCTATCTTTATTCTCTTCGAAGTGTAGGATATTTAAGATAAGTATACTTATAGTTAGCGACTAGACTATAATAGAATAGTAATTAATTATTGTCGGACTTATAGGGTCTGCATAAGCCCTTAGGCGTGCATAAGCAAGCAAATGTGCACGAAAGGATCTGGTCGTACGATCTAATCGTAGATCGTATAAGGTCAAAGGGTCTACGTTCCTGCTTAGGAGCGGAAGTCAACTAATGATAGAAGAATACATCAACTTCATCAAAATGATTAAGCTTGTTCATTCTAGCTATAGAAGGCAGGCTGTATTTAATATTCTGGAGCATCGAAAGCAATTACATCATAATCGAATCTCATAGAAATCGGGCGATATAGAGTGTTAAAGCTCTTCTATGTTTGGGATAAATCGTTGAAGATCATCGTCACGTGTACGTTCGGTCACATTCTGTCAACTTCGGAAGCGTGCGGGGTCTTTGTTATGATATACCCTGGCATGAGGTTATTCCCAAAGTGTTGGTGCCTCAGGCTACCCGGACCTGATAAGCCGGTAGGCTTTCGGTGGGGATTCGCTGGAGCTTCACTGCCAACACGTGTACGAACCTCTGCAGGGAAGACCCTTAGGAAGAGGTTACACAATCCTCGTGTTTTCCCCGCTCCCAAGGATATATCTCCTTCCTGTTTTAAGCGACAAGACTAGATATAAATTGAACCATGAAGAGGAACCCTTACGTTCCTCAAGAAACAGTCTTTAACTATTTTAGCATAATTAATTTAGTTCCATTTCTCCTACCTAATTAACAGGCCTCTACCCTAACTTGTAGAGTATATTCTTATAATTTCTGTTTCTTCTTCTTCGATCACCTAGGAGAAATAGCACCAAGAACTCGTTCTACTCCTTCCACCGAAGGAGCACCGAACCCTCTCCGAACGACTAAGGAGACTACAACCTCTAAAGCTATTCCCCCGACCGACCTTAATACAAACCTCGTAGCTACTCAGGCTACTATAGAGGAGCTACAGAGGCTTAAAGATCTACAAGACTAAGTCGAAACACTTAAATTATAGCTTACGGGACGGAACTAAGGCGAAACCCTGTTAGATCCCTACTAGGATATTTCTAACCTATTAGGAAGGGGTTAGGATATAAAACTTAAAAATATTCCTATATTTACTCTTAACTCTTCACTCTAATAGCAACAAGAGTAGCTCCTAGACCTCTAATAATAGTTTAAAGGGGATCTAAGGCGCTATTATAACGGTCAGACCTAGATCCTTAGGGCGCTTAGCTATATAGATACGATATACCGGTAGAGATAGTATCGATATATTAACGAAAAGTTATCTAACTCCTAACAAAACCTTAAGGAAGATTAGCCTTACTTTAAGGACTAGACCTTAACCCTTATCAAAAACGCGGCTAGCCTTAAGTTAGAGGTAATAGGCTAACTCGAGAAGGCCCGCTAATATAAGGAAGAGGATCCTCGTGAGTTTCACGCCTAACTTAATATATTAAAACGTTATTTCCCGAGAGTAGCGGAAAAAGAGAGAGCCCTCTCTTTCTTTACGAAGCTCCTATACGACCTTTAGAACGATATTCGCTACTATATTATTAAACTTCTAGAGACCCGCGAAGAAATAATCGATATCGTATATTACTTTTAGGACTTATAGCGATTAGAAACGAACCAGAAGCGAAAGCGCACCGAAACTACCGAGGAGTCCCCCTAGAAGAAAGACTTAAATCAAACACCTAAAGGCCCCTAGGAGAATAAAAACCTATAGTAGCCTAGGAATAGTAGAGGCACGTACACGAAAGGCCGCCTAAACCCTATCAGAGACGACGGGAAACGTAACTAATACTTTAACTATAGAAGCGAAAAGCATTACTCAAATAAATACCCCGATCCGCTAAAGGAGAAGACTACTACTACTATATAGTCTACCCTATAGGGAAACGACAGCGAGACGGAGTAGATCCCACGAATCCGTCTCTCCCTATAGTAGGAACTAGAACTCGATTTTATATTCTAGTCACTATCTAAAACAACCTCGAAACCTACGCCGACCTTAATAGTTATGCTAAGGTCGACCTTATAAGCTTCGATTTCGTTAAGAAATACAAACTCAACTAAGCTAGATAGTCCGTAATCCTAATTCGCGCTATTAATCAATAATTAACACCTACCTACGGAGTATAGAACGTTCCCCTAAAGGTCACTAATTCTAGGGGTATAACCCGTCGATTCACCCGCCTATATATAGCAATCGACCGAGACCCCTAGCTAGAAGGAAGCCCTATACTCCTCTCTATAACAACGATTCACGACCTAGACATTCACATAGCGGGGCGAAGTAGCCTTTAGTGGTTTAGGACGTTCTCTATCGAAATCCTTCCACCTACACGCTTTACTAAGAAAGCTAGGAACTATACGCACGTCTTCGCTATAGTGAAATTACCTAAAGAAGTTTAGCTCCTAATCAACCGCGATAGCGACGAAACTATAACGGAATCCTACTAATTGCCCGCCGAACTATCTAAGTTTAACGAGTTCTTCTTATCCTAGAACTCGAAAACCCTACCTTTATTAAATAAACACGACCACGCTATTAATCTTACACCTAGAGCAAAGGTCCCGTACGGGCCGATCTACCCCCTTTCACAGAAGGAACTCGTAGAGCTACGCAAGTATATTAATAAGAACCTCAAAAACGGCCGGATCCGCGAATCTAAGAGCCTAGCCGGCGCTCCTATTTTGTTTGTACTAAAAGCCGACGGAGGCCTCCGCCTCTACGTCGACTACCGAGGACTTAACAAGGTCTCCGTAAAGAATCGCTACCCTTTATCTCTTATCTCAGAGATCTTAGACCGACTCGCTAGGTTAAAGGTCTTTAGCAAGATCGATATCTAAGACGCCTACTACCGAATTCGTATTAAGGAGGGCGATAAGTGGAAAATAGCCTTCCGTACCCGTTATAGGCACTACGAATATACGGTTATGCCCTTTAGTCTTACTAATACACCTATAACCTTTCAGAACTATATCTATACTACGCTCTATAACATTCTTAACACCTTTACAGTAGCTTACCTTGATAATATCCTGATCTTTTCGGTAGATCAGGACTTATACACAAACTACCTCCACTAGGTTATTAAATAGCTATAGAGAGTAGGCCTATATACTAAGCCTAGTAAGTGCGTATTCTACTAAGACTAGGTTAAATTCCTAGGTTTTGTTATCTCCTCTAAGGATGTTTCGATAGACCCTCGCCGGGTTACTAATATCGCTTCGTGGGAGATTCCAAAAACATTCCGGGATATCTAGGTGTTCCTAGGATTCTATAATTTCTATCGTAGATTTATTAAGAACTACTCTTATATTACACTACCTCTTACAGCCCTACTAAAAGGTAGCAAAAATAGGCGAAAGCTAGGCTAGGTTAACCTAATCCTTAGCGAGAAGGTAGCGTTTCGCCGCCTAATCGCTACCTTCTAGTCCGCGCCTCTCCTCCGGCACTTTAACCCGTTAAAACCTATTCGGTTAGAAACTGATACGTCTAATAGTGCTATAGTAGGGATTCTGTCTTAACCCGACGATAGCGGGGTATAGCACCTAGTAGCTTTCTAGTCACGGAAGTTTAGTAGAACGGAGATCCTCTATAGAACACCGGATTAGGAGCTATTCGCTATCGTATACTCGTTTAAATATTAGCAATACTACCTCGAGGGGAGTGTACACCCAATTAAAGTGTTCTTAGACTATTCGAACCTTTAGGCTTTTATAAAGCAGCCGAAGCTTAATAATAGGTAAGTACGGTAGTATTTAGCCCTTACCCTATTTAATTTTATAATAAAATATCGCGCTAGGAAGAGTAATCCCGCGGATAGATCCTCTTAGCGTTAGCTCCCGAGTAATTATAAGGTTAACCTAATTTCGCTATTAAGCCGCCGAATAGCTAGCGAATCGTAGACGACTAATCACTATTCTATTATAGTCTAGTCGCTAACTATAAGTGCGCTCACCTCGAATATCCTATACTTCGAAGAGAATAAAGATAGGGATAAATCGGTTAGCGCAACTGATTAGGGGGAGCTCGGGCGTACGCGCCGTCTCTCTAACGTATAAGTAAGGCCTACTTATGCCTCCGAGTAGGTATACCTTACTAAGGTAGGTATAGACCTTAAGAAGCTTATTAGGCAACTTTAAGGCGAAGACCTAGAGACCTAGCGCCGAAAGACCGCCGTATAGTCGTTGACTCCGGGGTTTAAGGGCTAGAGCATTAGACCCGAGGATCTTTTGCGATTTAAGGAGCGCGTTTATATCCCCGCGGGGAGTAACCTCCGAAACAAACTAATAAGTATATATTATAATAATCCCCTTACTAGCCACTTTAGCTATACAAGAACCCTTAAACTAATAAAAAGGAAATATTATTAGCCGAATATCTATATAGACGTCGCCGAATACGTCCGGGATTACTAGACCTACTAAGGAGTAATAGTAAAGAGACATAAGCCGTATAGGAAGCTTTAACCACTTCCGATCCCTTTAAGACCTTTCGCAGAAATCTCGATAGACTTCGTTATAGGCCTACCACTAATAACCTATAATAGGAAGCTAGTCGATACGATCCTAGTTATTATTAATTAGTTCACGAAATAGTCTCTATTCCTCGCCGTTCCTATAACGATCACCGCAGGAGAGCTTACCGAGCTTTTCTATAATTATATTAAATTACGCTTTAGGCCGCCCGAGGGTATTATATCTAACTAAGGATCCCTATTCACTAGTAAGTTTTAGTTAAATCTATGCTACCTATCCCGAGTACGCCTTAGGCTCTTAATAGCTTTTTATCCTTAAACCGATAGCTAAACGAAGCGTATAAACTAAACGCTTAAGCACTATCTCTGATACTTTGTAGCTAATAACTAGGTCGCCTAGCTAAACCTCCTAAAATCTACTAGATTTATATATAATAACGCCGTAAGCGCTATAATAGGCGTTTCTCTATTTCAAGCGCTAATAGGCTACTCACCTAATTTCTAGCAACGTTTCGAGGGCGAAACTCCACACGAAGAGGTCCTAGCGGCATCCGCACGAGTCGAAAAACTTAAAGCGCTTCGTTAAAGGCTATAGGAACACTAGCGAAAGGCAAGCGAAGCTATAACGAAGCACTATAATAAAGACTATATTCCTATACGATTCGAAAAGGGAGATCTTATCAGCTTATTAATAAAGAACCTAAGATTAAAAGGAAGTAGGAAATTAGCTCCCTACTTTATTAGCTCTTTCCGCGTCTTATAAACTATTAGAGAACAAGCTTACTACCTAAGCTTACCTTAGTAATATAATCGAATCTACAACGTCTTTTATATATCCTTGCTTAAACTATAGCGGAAACCACACGGAAAGGATAGTGATACCTTACTAATACCCTATCTTAAAGACGAAGACAAATACGAAGTAGAAGAAGTACGTGATAAGAAGCTAATTAAGGAAGAAACATACTTCCTCGTTAAATAGAAAGACTAGCCTTCCGAATACAACTAATAAATTTACTAAGAAGACATAGAAAACGCTACTAAAGCAATACAATCCTACTAGAAACGAAAAGGTAAAAAGAATCCTACGGTTACTAAGAAAGAGCAACAAAAACGTAACGAACCTATAGCGAAAGCCGGCAAAATAAGCAGACAAAGGAAGCCTTACAGGCAACCTCCAAACTAGATCATCCGCGAAAAAATCAGTCAAAAGATATTCGTAGAAGAGCAACGATTAGCCACCGAAACTAGAACGAAACCATCTAGAAACCGCGCAAGAGCGAAGACGATAAGGCAACCCCTTAAATCTTATCAGGAATAATTAGGAAGTCCTCTATTATCTCCTTAACTAAATCCTTAGGATCTATCTTATAGTCCGAATCATTATCGTTATTAAGATCATCTATCACCTCCTCCTAGGCGTCATAAACCATTATCGAAACGGTGTCGACAAAGGCTAGCTTGCTATACAACTAGGCGACGTAACCGTCATCGCCGGGCAACAAGCGTAGCAGTATCTAGGCACGGTACCTCTTCTACTTAGATGCTTTATTACTCTTAGGGGGAAGGATATAGGAAAGGTTAGCATAACAGGCAGCGATAGCCGCGTTAAATAGGTCGGCGTTTACCTACCGAAACCTTAGTTAACTAATGCGGAAACACGCGGTTATAAAACGTACCTTATTAGTTCCCTTATTACTAGTCTAAGAGTACTCTCTACGCAAGGCCTACTTAGCGTTATCGAAACACCGGCAAAGGTCGATTAAAGCCTCGGCGATCTCCTACCGAATAGTCTAAGAATAAGGCCATTCGCGGAGAACACTAACCTAAACCAGATCCTCCTAATCTAGCCAGAAAACCTACTCAACCCAGGCGATAATCGCTACTAGATTATAGGCGTCACTAAGTATCAAGGTAGAAGCCTACTAAAGTTAGAAAATTTTCGAAGAAAGGAGTTAGCGAAACGTACAGGAATACAGGTCGAACCACGATCAGAACACTATCTACATACGATAGAGGCCTTAGTATCTAGGACGCATTCGATCTCAAAGGGGATATCTAGTTCAGGCTTATAACTCTTAACCAAAGTCCGAAGGCAGTGCATACACTAGAAATATTTCGGCTTAATAGGATTTGCATAAGTTACCCGAGTCCGGGGCGCCTTTCGGCGGGCCA
The DNA here is from genome assembly GCA_022985105.1 of Penicillium ochrochloron. Classification (NCBI taxonomy): domain Eukaryota; kingdom Fungi; phylum Ascomycota; class Eurotiomycetes; order Eurotiales; family Aspergillaceae; genus Penicillium; species Penicillium ochrochloron. Next base: position 225,859 of record JAAVMA010000046.1, read on the forward strand.
TCGTAAGGGTTTCGACGCGTATTTAGTAGATAAGAGATAGTGAAACGGGCGAATATTAAGGGAAAAGTAGGAAAAGGATAATAAAAAGAAGAAGAAGAGGGAGAAGAGATATTAGCGATATAAACAAAGAAACGCGCTTCCTTTATTTACCCGCAAACCCTCGTTATTAACTATTCCCTTTTCAGTCTACACGCTCTTTCCTTATTAACTACTACTTCTATGTTTATTTACGTGCCTATTTACCTCGCTTAAGGGCAAGCGATCCTTAGAGGGAGGATAATTATTATAATATACCCTAGCATAAGGTTATTCCCAAAGTGTTAGTACCTCAGGCTACCCGGACCTAATAAGCCGGTAGGCTTTCAGTAGGGATTCGCTAGAGCTTCACTACCAACACGTGTACGAACCTCTGCAGGGAAGACCCTTAGGAAGAGGTTACACAATCCTCGTGTTTTCCCCGCTCCCAAGGATATATCTCCTTCCTGTTTTAAGCGACAAGACTAGATATAAATTAAACCATAAAGAGGAACCCTTACGTTCCTTAAGAAACAGTCTTTGACTATTTTAGCACAATTGATTTAGTTCCATTTCTCCTACCTGATTGACAGGCCTCTACCCTAACTTATAGAGTATATTCTTACAGTCTTATGCATACTTTTATATCAATAGTTATCTATAATTTGCTAGCTATTTAGCGGCTTAATAGCGAAATTAGGTTAATCTTATAATTATTTAGGAGCTAACGCCGAGAGGGTCTATCCGCGGGATTACTCTTCCTAGCGCGATATTTTATTATAAAATTAAATAGGGTAAGAGCTAAATACTACCGTACTTATCTACTATTAAGCTTTAGCTACTTTATAAAAGCCTAAAGGTTCGAATAGTCTAAGAATATCTTAATTAGGTATATACTCCTCTTAAGGTAGTATCGCTAATATTTAAATAAGTATATAATAGCAAATAGCTCCTAATCTAGTATTCTATAGAGAATCTCTATCCTACTAAACTTCTGTAACTAGAAAGCTACTAGATACTATATCCCGCTATTATTAGGTTAAGATAGAATCCTTACTATAGTATTATTAGACGTATTAGTTTCTAACTAAATAGGTTTTAATAGGTTAAAGTACTAAAGAAGAGGCGCGGACTAGAAGATAGTAATTAGGTAGCGAAACGCTACCTTCTTACTAAGGGTTAGGTTAACCTAGCCTAGCTTTCGCCTATTTTTACTACCTTTTAGTAGGGCTATAAGAGATAGTATAATATAAGAGTAGTTCTTAATAAATCTACGATAGAAATTATAGAACCCTAGGAACACCTAGATATCCTAGAATATTTTTAGAATTTCCTATAAAGCGATATTAGTAATCTAGTAAGGGTCTATTAAAATACTCTTAGAGGAGATAATAAAACCTAGGAATTTAACCTAGTCTTAGTAGAATACGTACTTACTAGACTTAGCGTATAAGCCTACTCTCTATAGCTATTTAATAACCTAGTAGAGATAGTTTATATATAAGTCCTAATCTACTAAAAAGATTAGGATATTATTAAGGTAAGCTATCGTAAAGATATTAAGAATATTATAGAGCGTAGTATAGATATAGTTCTAAAAGGTTATAGATATATTAGTAAGACCGAAGGGTATAACTATATATTCGTAGTACCTATAATAGATACGGAAGGCTATTTTCTACTTATTACCCTTCTTAATACGAATTCGGTAGTAGGCGTCTTAGATATTAATCTTACTAAAGATCTTTAAACTAGTAAGTTAGTCTAAGATCTCTAAGATAAGAGATAAAGGGTAGCGATTCTTTATAGAAACCTTTTAAGTCCTCTATAATTAACGTAAAGGTAGAGGCCTCCGTCGGCTTTTAGTATAAATAAAATAGGAGCGCTAGCTAGGCTCTTAGATTCGCGGATCTAGCCGTTTTTAAGGTTCTTATTAATATACTTACGTAGCTCTACGAGCTCTTTCTATAAAAGGAGGTAGATAGGCCTATACGAGACCTTTACTCTAGGTATAAGATTAATAGTATAGTTATATTTATTTAATAAAGATAGGGTTTTCGAGTTCTAGGATAAGAAGAAGTCGTTAAACTTAGATAGTTTAGTAGGTAATTAGTAGGATTCTATTATAGTTTCGTTACTATCGTAGTTAATTAGGAGCTAAACTTCTTTAGGTAATTTTACTATAGCGAAGATATCGGGCTTATAGGGTCTATATAAGCCCTTGGGCGTGCATAAGTAAGCAAATGTGCACGAAAGGATCTGGTCGTACGATCTAATCGTAGATCGTATAAGGTCAAAGGGTCTACGTTCCTGCTTAGGAGCGGAAGTTAACTAATGATAGAAGAATGCATCAACTTCATTAAAATGATTGAGCTTGTTTTATCTAACTATAGAAAGCAGTCAGTATTTAACATTCTGGAGCATCGAAAGTAATTGCATCATAATCGAATCACATAGAAATAGGACGATATAGAGTGTTGAAGCTCTTTCTATGTTTTAGGATAAATCGTTAAAGATCATCGTTACGTGTACGTTCGGTCACATTCTGTTAATTTCGGTGGTATGCGGGGCCTTATGCACACTTTTATATTAACAGAAGATATACGCGTAGTTTCTAGCTTTCTTAGTAAAGCGTATAGGTAGAAGGATTTTAATAGAAGACGTCCTAAACTACTAAAGGCTACTTCGCCCTACTATATAAATATCTAGGTCGTGAATTATTATTATAGAGAGGAGTATAGAGCTTCCTTCTAGCTAGAGGTCTTAGTCGATTATTATATATAGGCGGGTGAATCGATAGGTTATATCCCTAGAATTAGTAACCTTTAGGGGAATATTCTATACTCCGTAGGTAGGTATTAATTATTAATTAATAGCGCGAATTAGGATTACGGACTATCTAGCTTAATTAAGCTTATATCTCTTAACAAAATCGAAGCTTATAAGATTAACCTTAGTATAACTATTAAGGTCGGCGTAGGTTTTAAGGTTATTTTAGACGGTAATTAGAATATAAAATTAGGTTCTAGTTTCTACTATAGGAGGAGACGGATCCGTAGGATCTAATCTATCTTACTATCGTTTCCCTATAAGGTAGACTATATAGTAATAGTAGTCTTCTCCTTTAGTAGATTAGGATATTTATTTAAGTAATACTTTTCGCTTCTATAGTTAAAGTATTAGTTATATTTCCTATTATCTCTAATAGGGTTTAGGCGGTCTTTCGTATACGTATCTTTACTATTCCTAGGCTACTATAGTTTTTTATTCTCCTAAGAGGCCTTAGATATTTAATTTAAGTCTTTCTTCTATAGGGACTCCTTAGTAGTTTCGATACGCTTTCGCTTCTAGTTCGTTTCTAATCGCTATAAGTCCTAAAAGTAATATATAATATCGATTATTTCTTTATAGGTCTCTAGAAGTTTAATAATATAGTAGTAAATATCGTTCTAAAGATTATATAGGAGCTTCGTAAAGAAGGAGAGGGCTCTCTCTTTTTCTACTACTCTCGAGAAATAACGTTCTAATATATTAAGTTAGGCGTAAAACTTATAAGGATCCTCTTCCTTATATTAGTAGGCCTTCTTAAGTTAGCTTATTACCTCTAACTTAAGGCTAGCTACGTTTTTAATAAGGATTAAGATCTAGTCCTTAAAGTAAGGCTAATCTTCCTTAAGATTTCGTTAGGAGTTAGGTAACTTTTCGTTAATATATTAGTACTATCTCTACTAGTATATTATATCTATATAGCTAAGCACTCTAAGGATCTAGGTCCGACTATTATAATAGCGCCTTAGATCTCCTTTAAACTATTATTAGAGGTCTAGGAGCTACTCTTATCGCTATTAGAGTAAAGAGTTAAGAGTAAATATAGGAATATTTTTAAGTTTAATATCCTAACCCCTTCCTAATAGGTCGGAGAGGTCCTAGTAGGGATCTAATAGAGTTTCGCCTTAGTTCCGTCCTATAAGCTATAATTTAAGTGTTTCGACTTAATCTTATAGATCTTTAAGCCTCTATAGCTTCTCTATAGTAGCCTAAGTAGCTACAAGATTTACGTTAAGGTCGGTCGGGGGAGTAGCTTTAGAGGTTATAGTCTCCTTAGTCGTTCGGAGAGGATTTAGTACTTCTTTAGTAGAAGGAGTAGAACGAGTTCTTAGTGCTATTTCTCCTAGGTAATTAAAGAAGAAGAAACAGAAATTATAAGAATATACTCTATAAGTCAGGGTAGAGGCCTATTAATTAGGTAGGAGAAATAGAACTAAATTAATTATGCCAAAATAGTTAAAGACTGTTTCTTAAGGAACGGAAGGGTTCCTCTTTATGGTTCAATTTATATACAGTCTTGTCGCTTAGAACAGGAAGGAGATATATCCTTGGGAGGGGGGAGGAACACGAGGCTTGTGTAACCTCTTCCTAAGGGTCTTCCCTGCAGAGGTTCGTACACGTGTTGGTAGTGAAGCTCCAGCGAATCCCCACCGAAAGCCTACTAGCTTATCAGGTCCAGGTAGCCTAAGGCACTAACACTTTGGGAATAACCTCATGCTAGGGTATATCATAATAGTTCATAACTATATACTCGCTATCTAGAAGGTCGCATAACGTTATCTACAAAATATAGCGCCGAGGCTTCTCTATTCGAAGCTATATTTTATTCGTGATATGATAGAGAGCTAGTCGCTAAATATATCTGAAATAGCCGAGTAGGCTGAATATAGCGAACGTACGATCAAAAATATTCGCGGGAACTTACAGTAAGTTAGAAACGTCTACGCTCCCACGAATTAGGTCGGTCGGAGACGCACTATAATACCCCGAATGCTAGAAGCACTATTTAATTATCTAGTCGAAAAACTAGCCCTCTATCTAGACGAGATAGCTGTCTTTCTATAGGATGAATTCTAGACCGAGGTAAGACCTGAAGTATCTAAAGGGCTCTCGTAGCCTACGGTTAGTCTAAAAAGGTGTCTCGACAGAAAGCAAGATAGTAAAACTCTGATTTTAGGGAGATTTATTTATATAATATATCAGACTTCTATTCGTATCACCTAGTGTACGTCGACGAATCTAGGTGTGATTAACGCGCTAGTTTTAGACGAATAGGGTGGTTAGCTCTTGGCAAGGCTCCTATATAAGTGTCCCAGTTCTATCGCGACTAGTAATACTAGATAATGCTAGCGTATGTTCAAGATGGTGTGGTCCTTTCCCGTGTCTTCCGTAGCCCGACCGATGCGGCGATGTTCGAGATCTTCATTGCTGAACTTCTTCAGCATTTCCAATCTATCTTCAAAAGCTATATCATGTCTCTAGCAGCATATCATAGTGACATCGAGGACCGCTGTAGCCTAGTTGCATTTAGGGAGTTTTTCTAACATCATCAGTTACAGTCCAAATACCAGCAAGAGGTGACATACTGCTCGAGCAATTACTATCCGTAAAGTACCCATTGACGTAGCACGTCGTCCCCAGATATGTCACTTGATCCCAGGAGCTACTCCCATTAGCATCCAGCTCGTCATAACCCAGTATGAAACCTACCAAACCCCATTGAAGCAATCGCCATGCTTCCAGCACGCAAAGGTGAGTTTATCTCCCTTGGGAAACCCAAAAATTGCGCCTGCATCTAACTTCGCATCGTACCGGCAGTTGACAGTGTGGTCGACATTGATGATCCTGCAAGTCTGTGCTGATGCGCGCTTTTCAAGGTCCAGCTCTCCACCTGCTTCGGCTTCGGGGTCCGCGACGGGGGCAGCAGCGGCCAGGATAGGGAGGAAGGCAACTGCGAGACCGAGGAACTTCATCTTGTTTCGTTGTTAACTGACGCTTGCTCTATTGTGAGAGACCCTTGCAGAACAATGGTGTACTTATACATTGGAATTTTCATATCCTCGTATTGCCTAGCCCACTTCCTCGTGTTCTCGCCCGATGCTGCTATTTATAGGCAAATAGCGATTTATCCGAGGTTGCATTCTCGTATCTAGCCATTTTTAGTATCTTTAACATCTGAAGTTTAACATCAATAGCAAGGAGTTGCCCAATGGCAGCTGCAGAACACTTGTTTGCTGATTCCTTGATGGGCCTTTATTTAGTCAAGTCTATCCCCTCGTCCGTCCCGGGAAAGATTTTTAGCGCAGTTTACTAGTGTATTATAACAACGCGTTTTTATTGGCTAGGCCGTGTAATATCGCAGTAACTAGGAGTATTGTAGTCAGTCAGAACTATGGAATTTATCCCAACATTGCCTCTTGATACATATTGTCACGGGCCAGTGCCCGATATAGGTCACGTGTATCACGAGACCTCGGTGTGTTGACGCGGGGGAACGCGCGGAAGGAACTTCTCTTCCCTAAGCTTTTTGTAAACAGCATGTTGGCCTAGTTAGAGTGAATCAAGTCTTGCTTCAGCCCTTCACACATATCGCTATCCCACACTCTCTGCAACCAGACTTCCCTCGTGGAGCTTGTCGACCCTTTTGTCTTTCTCTCTTTTATCCTGACACCTCACACAAGCTATTCGCCTATCTAGGCTACCTCGCTGGTGATTTCTAGGCTTTGCTGGTTAGGTCGTGGTGACTAAGCTGCTGCTGCGAATTAGAAAGGGTTCTTGGTATAGCTTCCCGCGAAAAGCTGATTGGCTAGGAGGATTAGCCTGCTCCTGCTGCTTGTGGGTAGACCTCGGCATGGTCCGATTCAGGTTCCAGAGGTCGGAACCTCGAACCTGACCCTGAGGTTCTCAGGTTCTAACTTTTGGAGCTTGAATCGGATCGCGACTCTATCAGGTTCGACTCAGGTTCGAACCTGATAGACCCTGAATTGTATAATTTTGCCAAGAATTTCCTCTTTTAGTTGCATAAACCTCTCAAGAATTATACGTAATGTACGTTCTGTCACGCGTTATAGAAAAGTATATACGCGAAAATCTTGATATATACTAAGTAATATTCGTTTTAATGATCAAATTTCAAGAAGGAAAATAGTTAACATTAATATTTTTTATTATTTCGACTGAAACATATTAGTAGTAGTAGATAGTCGTCGGTATTTGTCGGAATCTGATATTTTGACATGAAAATATATGTATATTAAGCTACACTTAGATAATAATAACCATTCCGAGCCCTCCTAGTCCCAAGAGAAACAAACTAGCCCCGCAGTTAATAATGAGCTTACGCATTATCTTAATAGTGGTATATTTCTTCTATTTCGAATATCCGTTGATTTTTTATTCCAACCATTCGTTAATAGGCATATTGAACTAGAATCCCTGTGACTTCTGGCGGAAGCATAAGCATCAATATCCTACACTCGCAAGCATGGCACGCGACATATTTACTATCCCTGCTAGCGGCGCTGGTGTGGAGCGTCTCTTTAACTCTGCTCGTGACATTTACTATTATCGACGGGGTCGTCTTAATAAGACCGCTATACAAGACCTTATAATATATCGCTGCATCTCCGAGTTTGATCTTGATATAACAGATCTTGCAGGTGAATCCGATGGGGAGGAAGAGCCGATAGCCGAAGAGAGACAGCAAGCCGCTCTACGACAAGAGGCAAGATTAGGTCAATTTACCCCAGTTCTAATTAGCGATAATGAAGAGGATAAGGATGAAGACGAAGACGAAGACGATGAAGGTGAAGGTGAGAGTGAAGATAGATATAAGGTAAACTTTGTTCCTTTCGGCGCTAATGTACTATCCGCTACATCCCGACCTAGTCAGCGAGCTCTAGGAAAGAGACGACAGAGTGTGGATCGTTATGGAGAAGAAGAAGATGAGATTAAACCCCAACTACCCCCTTTACCACAGGATAAGGAGGGCTACAGTCAAATGCGGACGTCTGGAAGGGCAAGGAAGCGTCCAAGAAATTTAGATAACTACGATGTAACATACGAATGAATTTATATCTCCTATCTTTTATTGAGTCTCCACTTTCTATCGAGGATTCATAGAGTTATCCAGAGTAATATGGTAAGTGTAATACTTCAAAAATACTAAGCAAAATGCACAATTTATGCCAGTTGCGGATTTTTAACCGTTTGCACTGTTTACAGTCCCGTGGGAAGTCCCATACTCCCATGGGAGTTCCACGGCCTTTCTAGTCCCACCCATGGGACTAAAGGCTAGTCCCAACTCCCGTCCGCGGCGGGAATTCCCAGGTCCTACGGTGGGAGTCCCGTGGGAGATGTCAATGTCTAGTCCTAGTGATGAGCAGACTAAAAGAACTCCATTCTCAAGATCAAGAACAGGTGTTGGTCACCGGTCGGATGACACCGGGCAAGCTTCTCGCTGACTCACACATCCTGGCACTTATATAACAAGTCCGCCGTACGTAGCCTGTTTAAATTAGGTGAACGGAAAAGTGGAGTGGGATAAGGCAGTGCTAATACGAGCCGCTCTAGTGACCCTAGCTTAGCCGATAACACACGCCCTTTTTCCTTCCCGAAAACCTTTCAACTCCTTCATCTCTCCGAAGGGAATGTTAGATTACGTGGTGAATCAATATGCTACCTAATAGGTCGAGGACAGCGATAGTCCACGCCGTCAACCGGCTAGGCCGGGAGATGCTCTCCAAAGTCTGCGATGATGGCCTGACAACCGACGCGGCAATTTCTCCTTTATCTATCCTGATAGCCCTCACCATGCTCGCCGGTGGAGCAAACAACCTAGATCACGAGGAGCTCTGTCGAAAACTAGGAATTGAGAACGTCGCCACACTCTCGAAGATGGTGTTACAAATCCAAAATTCCCTAGTCTGCGCCACAGAAAAGGGACGGCTATTTCGAAGTGCGAACGCACTATTTGCTCTCAAATCGGAGGAGATTTTTCCCGACTATATCTTTTACCTAGCCCAGTTTAATGCACACCTGGATTCTAGCTTCGCCTCGTTGGCGGACGGTACGGATCGTATCAATGGCTGGATCTCTCGACAGACGGACGGAATGATTCCGCATATGCTTGGTCGCAATGAGCTTGGTCAATCGACATTCGCGCTCATCAATGCGCTGCTATTTAGGGCGACATGGCTTGAGAAGTTTAATCCGGGCGATACAGTGAAGGAGTATCCATTCCACACGTTCAGCAGTCGAGTTCAACATGTCGAAATGATGTTCAAGCATAGGAAGGAAGTCCTACTTCGTGAAACCTCGGAGTATTCCGCCGTTTGCCTTCCATATATCTCCATCCCGACATCGCGATGGTTATTTATTGCATACCTACCTCACGAAGGTAAATCCGTGCAAAATACCGTACAGACCATAGGCCAACAGAAAACGCAGAAGGCACTTACAACCCAGGATTTCCATCAAACGAAGGTTGGCCGCCTCGGACTCCCAAAGATGAACCTTTGCGTCCGATACGAACTTCAGAACGCGCTTAAGTCTTTGGGGTATTTAGCAAGAGACTATCCCCACATCTCAGAGCATTTCGAGGTCCAAAAGTTACTCCATAGCGTCGCTATTATCCTGGATGAAAATGGGACCAAAGCCGCGGCTGCCACCGTGGTTCTGGGAAGGCGGAGCCGCCCTGTTCAGCTACCAGAGATTATATTTGATAGGCCATTTGTTTTTACTATTGTCGCGGAGGACATGGACCTCGTGCTGTTTATGGGCGTGTTTAATGGCCCGTCTGGGGAAGAGAAAGCAGTATCTAGCTCTACGCCTGGTACTGCTCGTGGGGAAAGGCAGAGGGGGTTTAAACGAACTCGTGATAGTTCAAGTCCCTCACCACCAGTGCTAGGGGGACGAATAAACCGATTTGTATAACGACACGATTGGTCTGGCGTCGGGGCGGGCAGATCTATCTAGTGCAATGATGAATAAGCTACAGGCTAAATTAGAATAGTTAATATAGGATTTTAGCCACACCGTACCTCCCTACGACTAGTATAGTGCAGTGTTGCACTGTACTAGCTGATGAGGGCGTTGCGACGGATTATAACTGTGTGGCAACTTCAAAAAATAGTCTGCGCTGAGGTCTTGGCAGGGGGGCCGGAAAGAGTGTCTTAGAGTGTCCTTGCTGCACCGGTTTCGAGACGGACTGTACACTGCCCCTTCTGCCGAATTTTAGACCTTCCAGGCTTCCAGGTTCATTCATGCTCTCTGGATTGATTTGACAAGATGAATAAATTTAAGAGATATCAAATGTCAGGCCTTGATCATGCTCACCAAGTTTAATGTTAGTATCGGAATAACAATATTCCTTATTGCTGTACGGCTTACTCGTTATATTACTTGTGGCAACATATGACGTTATAAATATTCGCTACGAAAGAAAGCTATGGAGGCAAGAATTGTTTATCAGGCAGAAGAATTTCTGTGCTAACATTTGAGGATATGTAATTTAAGGATTGTGTTGATTGAAGGATACAGTCGTTCTCGAAATCGGCTTAACCATTACACTCTTCGACTATCTTCATCGGCCCCGCTGCCAAGCCTTTAGCGCAGAATATCTATTGGGTTGGACGCATCGAACCGAAGGGACCCACGGTTCAAATGTCACCATGCAAGCTCGGGGAGATCACCGGACCGCAACTCAACGAGGTGGGCTCATTAAATTATTGACGCTAGGATCTTGGCGGTGGGGCTGAGAAAGAGAGCCGAAGAAAGAACTGTTGAAGCCGATTTCGAGGATGACTGTATAGCAGGGTTTAGATTAGGCTAGCTAGTTACGGATCGGCTGTACCACAAGGTTAAAGTAACGTCTAGACCACTCGAATACCATGTGACAAATGGGCAGTTGATTGGGAAGGTCCAAATCATGCGGTATTTTAGTTCTAGACCCTTCAATTATCCCTAAGAAGATTAGATGACTCGTGATCTATGATCAATGTATGACATTTGAGATCTTTGAGCTTATTCATCTCGTCAAATCAATCAAAGCAGCACAAATAAAGCTTTCGCGGCTCCTATTTTCAAATTACATTTCCGGACCTCTGCATAAGTTAAGAAATGGCGGATGCTTCAATCATCGTCGCAATTATCGCACTTGTTGCAGCTCTTGCTACAGCAGTTATTGCGTCTCTAACCTCATGTTCACTTGACCTTAGCAAAACACGCAGAGAAACCGAAAAACTTGTTAGTCATTACCGAGATCCCCTTTTGCTAGCATCTCTGGACCTTCAGTCGAGACTGTATAATATACTCGCCAGAAAACTTTTCGCACATTACCCGCGAGGACTCAGAAAATGAGCACCTTTATGTTGATTATACGGCTTTTCTGATTGGACAGTATTTGTCATGGACATACATTCTCCGTCAACAAGCCCAGTTTCTGCGCTCTCGACAAGCAGATACAACACAAGCCTAATTCCGATACTCGAAAACATTACAGAAACATTCAGTCGTCGTATACCTAAAGAAGACAAACACCCACTTGAGCTATGGCGTGGTGAACAATCTGCAATTGGGGAAATTATGATCGATAAGGAGCAATCTGAAAGGCCCGCTTGTATCCCGTATTCCACTTTCCGAGACCAATATCTTGGGGTTCCGAGCAAAGCTTATTGGTTCCTCCACATCAAAGAGGGACTGAAACAACTCGTGGCGGTGCAGCAGGCGGATAATGAGAAGGCGAAAGAGATTACGGAATATGCTGCGCAACTTATCAAATCCGAGATCGAAGAACGATTTCCGAATGACGAGTCGAATATCATCCCAAAAATTTCTGGAATAGTTGGCTCCTCAATTATCATAAAGGTCGACAACTATTTATCGGAACGCGCTCGCGAAGATATGGATTGAAACACTGCTTTTCAATCCGGCAACAACCCAAACATCGCAGAGACAAGAAATCTTGACGCTATTTCTTATATACGTGAAAACTTTATCTCGTACTTAGCTGAGAACATCCCTCTGCTCGTGCCAGAAATACCTCATGCACCCCCAGCCGTCACTGAAAGCATTGCAGCCGGAGTTTCTGAAAAAATACGAAAATTTTTCCAGGAACCGTATCCAGGCTCTTCTGAGCACCAAGATGCTTCAATTCGGAGTCGCTCACCCAGTCAGTCTCAACACATCACCGAAGGAATCCAGACTCACCTCCCTACAAAGCGCCCCAGTGGATGCATTCCAACACACCGACTTCGCCGCCTGCAACATCTGCTCATGGATTTAATTAAAACGTTGGATCCTGATCGTCTGGCAGAGGAGAGGATAGTCCAAGTTCAAGAGCAAGCAGCGCAGCGTGAAAGGCCACGGCTTAAGCGTGTTGATGCTGCACCCTTCTGCCCGTGCTCCAGTTGCTCAGAGAATCGGCCTTATTACCTTCTGGTACTCGTCAGAAATTTTCATCAACCCAAATACTTTCTGTCAATGATCAGGCATTTCCAAAATTACTTCAAACCTGTCTCGGAGCCAACGCCACGCCGAGTCTGCTGTGACAAAAGCAAATCATTAGATAACGCTTAGCACTTATCTAGAAATATTTTATATTCTGTTAGAAGCGGCTAAAGCCGTAGGGGCTTCATACAGAAATCAAAGCCATCTATTATACACACACACAATTCATTAACACCCGGCGGCTAATCCGAAAGAGCAACTATTACTAATCTACTATATCAACAATATAACAGCTACAGAGTACTTAGAAATTAGCCAATCTCAGCAACGGAATCAAAAGGGGAGATTAATTGAATTGATAGACTTAATTAATTCAAGATCATAAAGTGAGGGCGCTTATAGGGGTTGAAATACCCATCAACTTATAGCATAAAGGAGGTCCACAGATGTTAAATATCCTAGTGCCTGATGATAACATAAATAGCTTATATTCGCCATATAAAAGTGTTACATCATCTAGGAAACAGTTGATGTGATGTTCATCCTTGTTTTGGTACGAGTAGCAACCCATTGGGGTTGACAAGATGACTTCATTCCAATCCCTCAGTCACCAATCCTATGCACGCCTGTCTGTAGCAGACTTAGTGGTATTTTCAATCTCCAGTAGTGACAACGCAGCATCAACCACCGTTTCATCCAAATTTCGAAACGCAATACTCAGAATCCTCTTCGCCTTGGAGGCATCGGGGTTATACAACTGGACATCTCCCAGACCCGATCCTGGAGCCCCGATTGGCACCCGATTACTTACCTGGGGAATCTTCTCCCGCAGGATATCGGCCATTTGCTGGAAACTAAAGTTTCCCCGACACATGAGGAAACGATGACCGCCCGCCTGGGGGACCTCGAATGCTCGCAAATGTGCCAAAGCCACGTCGCGGACATCGACCCAGGACCACGAGGCATTCTGCGGCATTGGGTCGCTTGGTTTGCTCTCGGGTCTGATGAGGTTGTAGATATGTTCCGAGGAAGTGTTGAGCTTTTGCAGATCGACGGTCGCATTTTTATTCGGCCCGTACACCATCGGGGGACAGATGGTCGCCAGGTCAAAGGGTGGCTTGTTCGTGGCTATAAAGTCCCAGGCTGCTTTTTCAGCCAATGCTTTAGAAGCTGCGTAGGCAAAACTGCCGGAAGTATCTTTCTTTGCGGCTTCTTCATAGGTTGACGGGTTCCAGTCGGTCTCGTCGTAGGTATATCCGGGTCGCATGCCCTTTGTAGGGTCGCGAATTGCCGTAAAAGATGAAGTGATCACGACTCGCTCCAACTTGGGGGCGTAGTTGCTGGCTGATTGAAGGACATTGACGGTGCCATCGATGGCCGGACGTAGCAGATCCCGCTCATTGTCGTCCACGTGGAGCACAAAGGGACTTGCAGTGTGAATCACACCGATTACATCACGGACAGCCTCATCCAGGGCATGCGGCGCGATGATGTCCGGGATGACTACCAATTCGAGCTGGTCCTTGTATTCTGGGAAAGTCTCGCGCACTTTGTCGGCCGTGCCCTGTGATCGCACAGTGCCTCGTACGTTGTAGCCTGCTTGCAAGAATTGGTCGACGATGTGCGTGGCGATGAACCCAGAGGCGCCTGTCACCAGGACGGTGCCTCGATGCGATGCCATAGTAACTCGACGGTGGGAACTGAGAAGCTATTGTAGTGCTGTTGCAATTTCCACGAATGAAGGATCTTGCACGGTAATATTGATAGGCTATTGGAAGAGAGGAGAACTATCGAGTTGAGATAAATCGTCATCGGATTGCTTCAGGGAAAAGCTGACTAACCTATACAACTGCTTCGTCCACTGCTTACGTCCACGTAGTGATTAGTTATTTAGGGCCGGAGTCACCATTGGATTACTAACTTATAACTTAACTTAGTCGATTTGATTGGTAGGATAGCCCAGCCACTGCTCACGGGTATTTCGGGTCTCTAGTCCCACACGCTTACAAACCTACCAACGGACAAGCTTTGCCACTAGCGAGAGTGGTCCATGGGGATAAGCTTCACCCGCCAGATTGGAACATCACAGTCTACGCGTAACCCGCAAAATATCAACGGATCAAGTTCTACTTTCCGGAGGGAGTCGGTTGTGCGAATCGACTATAGTTTGACGGCTATTAGTGGTCTCTATCTTCCTAATGTAAATAGCAGCAGGATGCTAGGTAATCAGTAACATTATGGGGGGAAAAGGCAGCCGGTGCGTTGAGTGTAAAGGGTAATTGCTCAAGAATGACAATGTGCACAGTTGATAGGTGTATCCGGGGCTCTTCCTTATGAATATCATTATATTCAAGCTCGTCATATGAACATCCGGAGATGCAGGTTCTTTTGCGGGAAATAATACAATTAGGAGTGCTGGCAGAATCCCTTGAGACTAGATTCAATGTGCTCGGCGCACATTGGAGTCGACCCAAAGTATATTTGAATTAGGATTGGGGCAAGAAAGAACTAGTCTTTTGATAGTGGTTCGTGCCAGCTAGTCAATGGTATACCAAACGACCATATCATAGTGATTGCAACAACTTGCGGACCTGGACAGAAGGACCCAGACTTCGCGCGGACGGCATAGCATTGACCGAAAATGGATTTCGTCCAGTACCGGGAGCAGATAATTTGATAATGCTAAAAGATAAAAAGTATTAAAACCGTTTACCACCGTTCAAGCTGATTCATTATTGCCTTCTCTCCAGAAGTCCAAAAGTCTCTTCTTCATTTGGCCAGTCGACGACGTAGCGGGCGTTGCTTGGGCCCGCGGGCCGCGTCAGGCAAACCCCAGGAACCGCAATACCGCTCCTCCGGTGTGGAAATCTGCAACTTCTGGCCGATTGATGGAGGAATAGCCAGAGTCCATTGGCCGGGGTGTTCTAATCGCTATAGAATTGCGCATACGAAGTCTTGTTTCGAGCGAACGAAGCAGTGTCTCGGGCATATAGTATATAGAGAAGGATTTTACGTCACAATACTCATCGAACAACCTAATGCTCGAAACATTCCTCTCGAGTACTTTAAGGACCCTGTCCCTCTAGATGAAAACCATCTTCAACAATTGGAAACGCAGATCAACACCACCTACGAGTCAATCTAATCCATTCCCTATTTCCAAATCTTCCCCATCTTCACCTCCGATCAGACATGGCCTACCTGGTTGTCGTTGTCGGTGCCACTGAAACCCAAGGAGGCTCTGTGGTTAACACCCTCCTCAAGGATCACCTCCCACGATAAGTACTGCACATAGCGGTCGTATGTGATGACGCGCACCGCGGCGTAGGGACGTGCAGCTGGATTGGCAAGTGCAAACTCGTCATTGTGCCAGTTCAGATTGGTTGGTCATCAGAGCTCGAAACCATGTCTGGTTGGACTGCTGTGAACGCAAAAAGGCTGCAGAATATGGATTTGACTAACAGTCTATGCACGTATTCCAAAATCTAGTAAAAGAATTCCTGCGGGGTAAAGGTACTGTAACCATGGGAACCAACACAGTCTAATTCTATTTTGGAACGATCGGCTTCTATGCCCTCCTTCCACAAGAAACAAATGCATCTAGGCTCATACCTGCATGTTTTGAGAGATAGCATGCTGTGGGTCTGGAAAATCGTCATTTAGCGCCATGAAATCTTTGCATGTGGCGCGAATGCCTTTTGAAAAGCACTTTCGCAGTAGAATATAATTGGTTAGAATGTGGGATGGCCAGTGGGTCCTGACAAAGCGAACGGCTCTAGCTAGGAGGTTTAGGCTATTATCTAATAGTAGTTCTATTAGCGCCCTGTAATTATTCAAGATTTAATTATATAGAAAGTAGCTAAGTTTTTCTTTAGTTACTTCTTAAAGAGCTTTCGCAACTAGCTAGTTAGTAGTATAGTTAATAGTAGTATAGTTAATAGTAGTATAGTTAATAGTAGTAACAACCGGGACGCTCCACCATGCTACTCGCCGCGCTGACCGCAGGTCTCCAGTTAAAATGCAAAGTCGTCTTCGTAAAGTAACCGGTAAATGAGAAAAGTAGTATAAAGTCTATTTGAGGGAATGGCAATAGACAATTTTAGTCGGGCTGTGGCGTTTTCGGTGACGCAATCTCGTTTTTGAAGGGAGGCAGCCGACTCTATACGTCAGCTGCCGTTGAGTATTACGGATAAACCGGATACACCGATCTATTCCGTTGGGATTGGAGTGTTTGGGCACTTTAAAATCAGATAGTGAGGGTATAATGTCATATCTGTCGGCCTGTATCTGATATATCGCAGCACTAGAAATATCTTTGCATTCCATCCCGCAAACCTGAACAATGACTGCCAACAAGCCCAAGATATTGTTTGTTCTTTCTTCGCACGAAAACGGCTGGTATCTGGTTCGTACTACTATCTTAGGTCCGGGCTGTTCGATTGACCATCCCTCCATAGCCCGAGTTCGCTCATCCTTATCAGGTGCTTGCACCTCACATCGATATGACCATCGCCTCACCTCTGGGCACCTCCACTGTCGACCCTATCTCCGTTGAGCGGTTCAAAGATGACGCGTACTGCCAAGAATTCTACCGCACAAAAGAAAACCTCTGGAAGAGTACTGAAAAACTCTCTTCTTTTATTAGTCGCGCGAAGGAATTTGATGCCATTTTCGTTGTAGGGGGTTTCGGACGTAGGTCTTCTTTGCTATTGCAGTCCTCGCACTTCATATTCTTAGCAAGAACCGAGTATCTAACCGAGTGATATCACCATAGCAATGTACGACCTCGCCACTGATAGGAACATGATTCAGTTGATTCGGGAGTTTCATGATGCCGACCGCATCATCGTCGCTCTTTGTCACGGCGTGGCCGCACTCGTCAACGTAGAGCTGGCCGACGGAACACCTCTCTTAAGCGGGAAACGTGTGACTGGATTCAGTGATGAAGAAGAGGATCAAGCCTATGCCAACAAAATCGCCCCTCCCAATATGCCGTTCCATCTTCAGCAAGCCTTGAACAAGGCTAGTGGAGGTAACTACGAGAAAGCAGATGAGGCCTGGGCGCCTCACGTGATATCAAGTCCAAAACTCCTCCTCGGACAGAATCCGGCCAGTGCTCACGGTTTGGGCGTTGCGTTATTGGAAGTCCTCACCAAAAAGAAGTGAGGAAAGAGACGACATATGAGAACTTTGTGAGACTGCTCAAAATTGTGAAATGCCTGTCATAGTTTGCGAATATTGTACCAGAGAAGGGAATCTCTCATAGGAAACCTGTTCCGATTATCGATCGCAGAAACGCCCGTATTCAAGCATTGTTTGATGATTTGAGTTGTTCTTTCAGCGGAATTTTGATCTATAACTTGGTTTGATTCCTACAAAATACTGTATGACCCGAGGTAAGCCGGGCATTGCATATATAATTGATTTCAACCCAGCTTTCATTACAGGTTTCGGGGCATGACTTCCGTTTTTCAGTTCAACGATAGTAATAACATTCTTTTTGCTCGTCATGAAATATTAATTTGAGCCGGGTCCGATCTGCAACTGAGCGAATATGATTGAAGCTTTTCGACCGCGCTAATTTCCCACTTTGAAAATCTGATACTCGACTGCGGAGCCGTCCTCATCGACGATATACCGACCTTGCCCCACGAACAAACTAGTTTCGACCCATTTACAAGCAGGATCGTCCGTCTCAATGACAGGTGATGCGAACCAGTCATGGTCACCATACTGCGTTGATTTAGCATCCGAAGCCCACCCCAGCACTTTACCGCCGGCTTCGTCCACTTTGAGAATTCCGGGATAATGGATATAGATGCTGTGTTTTCCATCGTCGGTACGTGCTTGCGTGCGCACATTAAGGTAGCATACGTTTGTGGAGGGATCCAACTGGAAATAAAATATTCAGTCACCGCTGATCACCGCTGGGGAGTAAGAAAAGCCGGGCGATACCAAAATCCAATCCCCACCGCCTGGTATAATTGTTGCTTTTATACCAGAACCATCTATAAATCCGTGCGTGATGGGAAGGACGACCCGCGATGGTCCGTCCTTGAGCTTAGAAATTGTGAAACCATTCTCTCTGGAGAGGTAAGCGCGCATGGTGAAAACATAGTCTAGTTGAGGTGCCATAGTGAAATAATCAAGTACGAGATACCCTGTTCCAGTAGCAGAATTTCCAGAGGAGAAAAAAACCGAAATTGCTGAGACGCGAAGGCAGTCAAATAAGCCTCCACATAGCGCGCTAGAGAGTATTCCTAAGAGTGAGTAGCGCCTACGTCATCTATGATTGCTATTGCCGGAAACTTATCTTTTGGACCATAGCTACCACGGAAACACCGACAAGTCTTATTTCGGAAAAGTCTTTAATGAAAATAACTAAGGGGTTAGCCGTTAATGTCTGATGTCCAATACTGAAGCCGCAGGCATGACGATACAAAATGGAGGAGATCACGAAAGAATCCCTCACCAACTTGACACTGGATGGACGCCCAGGGAAGCGCCAGGCCCTCCTCCGCAGTGAAGCAACTTCGAGATGCATATAGGATGTCGACAAATTCTATAAATTGACAAAGAAGGTTTGCTAAGTTTGCATGTAACCTGGTAAATTTTCATGGAAAATTCTGGTTCCTAGGTTCGCCAATATACAGTGGCGCCGCAAAAGTCTCCGACCACCCTGGCTGACCGCCCTTTTCTGCCCATTAATTCTGCCGCACCAAAACCTCCCAAAAAAATCATAATCAATTGATCCAATAACTAATATTTAGTGTACCAGCCATTTGATGCAATAATGGCCTGCACTCTGCGTGGCATACTCTCTGATAGGCTCTCTAATACACTAAGATCGATCTGCTGCCACGCTTCCTTCGCTGTATTAATCAAAATAGCAAGGGTAGTGTCGTTATTTGGCATATGTAGTAAATCTGGCCGAATTTCATAGATCTTTTGCTTAAGGATAGTCCAAAGATTCTCAATTGGATTAAGGTCTGGTGAGTAAGGCGGCCAAATCATAATCTCACGGCCTAAACCCTCGATAAATTCGCGTACAATCTGTGCTGTGTGTGTTCTAGCGTTATCTTGTTAAAAGATTGACGTTGGATCGACGAGTAAAGTTGGTAGGATTCGTTAATATAAATCAAGGATAACAAAGCGATTTATACCTTGACGAGGCGATTCAGGATCTCCAAAAAGAGCTACTAAGCCACTTCGACGAAGCGACCTAGAGAATGCAGCCCAGAACATCTGTTTAACTTGGAATCCGCGATGTGGTACTAGTTGAACTTCGCCTTGGACTGCTTAGTCGGATAGGCGAATAAAGCTATACGCTAGACGAAGCCTAATACCTCGCTCAACTGTACACTCGTTAGACCAGAAGACTCAGTCAAAATCATCTTTAGTATAGTGTTAATACCGTAAAGCCCAAGATAGTCGTGCAGCAGCGTGCTCGGGTTTAAGGTGTGGGCGTTTCATAACTCGCTATTTCCAGAGACCCTTAACAGAGAGTAATCGCGCGATAGAATCTTTCTTGCACTTATAATTCACTTCAGAGAGTAGATCATCGTGCGAGACCCGAGGGTCTTCGTGAATCTTTTCGAGGATCTTTTAGCGGTCATCGTCGTTTAAGATCTTCGGGCGCCCAGATCGCTTTAGTGACTGTTCCTTATCGCGAATTCGCGACTAAAGGCAGGTGTATTTAATAGTCGAGAGTGGGATATGAGGGTATTTCTTATAAATTTACCCATACGACCACTTTGCCACATCTTTTAATGTAACGATTTGGGTACGAAGATTCGCGTCTAATTCGCAGTTCTTGCGTCTTGGCTGTGCGATAGCAGGAGATATAGGTTGCCTAGGGGTAGTAGGAACTGGTCCTCTAGGCGTTGGAGGACTAGGCAATAGTAAACCAGCCCTTGTGCGAGGCATTTTAGAGTGATTGATGAGGGAAATAATTAAAACAACGCGACTACGCGACTACGCGTTCATAGGGTTTCGTAGGCTATATTAGGTAGGCGGTGTTGACTAGCGGTCAGGGGGCGGTCAGGGGGTGGTCGGAGACTTTTGCGGCGCTACTGTAGTTACGAGATAGGGTAGTGTATTCTAATACAAGTACAGTGGGTGTTCAAAAGTTTAAAACACCCTCCCCGACAGCTTTACTACACCGCCCACACCGCCTAACCTCGCACGGTTGCCCATTTCGCGTTCATATAGTCTGATTTCGATATTATTAGCTAGGAAATATTATTATAGCGTGCTTATTATGCTATTTTCGCTAATATACCTCCTATTAATATCTTATCTACCTAGCTGCCTTCTACTATCGCCCTTATTCGCCCTCTATCCTATGGGAGTATTACGACTCTAGTAGGGTAGAATTACGGGTTCCGTCTTAAGTATAGGAGGGAGAAGTAGGGCGGTAGTAGGGTTGAATTATTACTTTAGAAGTAGGGTAGAATTGAATATAGGCTTCGTACGGACTTTAGACTTTCATAAGTTATAAGTTACACTATAACTGTGTTACGCGTAGCCGACTGGTCACTGTGAATTGGAAGGTCCACGGGTTATACTTGCCTAGTTCCAACTGCGGATTCCAAGAGTGTCTCTCAATCGTACCGTTGCTTCGCAAAGCCTTACTGCAGGTTAGATCCTGTTAAGTATCTTGCAGAACGTGCTAGAAGTGCGCGCCAAGTAAGTCAATCACTGTGTCACCACCGAGTGAATCCCCTACTTGTGGGTTAGGTTGTCTTGAAGGTAAACTATAAAGTGCAAAGTACTAAAGGTAGTAACTAAGTAACAATATATAATTAATCGCGAAGAACTAAGTAGATAGTGCTAAATAAGTGTCCTTATATATCTAGCTCTTCCTATGGCTAATAAGTCAGGACTTATTACTAATATATTAGGACTTATCGCTAATAAGTCTATCCTCTTATGATCCTATCGCTAATAGGATATAGTCACGTGTGGTTTACCGTGTTCCTATATTTAGGGCGTAATCTCGGTGCTAGTAAAAAGGTAGCCGTTTCCTACGTCGCGCTAACCATCCCATAGAGTAAGCGGGTATTGTTTGTGACGGTTAGTCGTAGGCCGTTTCTAGCTCCTACCCTAAATATTCTTGCCTTAGGTTCTCTAGGGCGTGCCTAAGTATACTAAAACGCACGTGACGACGCTAATCCCTAGCGCCCGTGGAATGATTGGCTCACGGTTGCTACTTAAATAGCTGCGGCCCCCGCGCCTCTTTAAGGTCCGTAACAAACTATTCTACGGACTTCATCGTACGAAATTATATTTACTAGTTAGAGCGCGGTTGATTATTAAAATTCACTCTATTTTCTATAATAGGGTAGTCTTATCGCGATAATAATCTAGAATTCTAAGGGAGAGAATAGTATAACTAGCAGATCCTCCACTTTTCGATTTTAGTATATAGCCTCTTACCTAGTATTATTTTAAACACTCTATTATAATAATATATCGTATAAACTTTATATTCTTATAAGTTCTAAGTTATATTATAATTAGTCTATAGACTTTACTATAGGAATTTCTAATTACTATTTGGAGCGTAGTAGACTATTAAAATATACTCTATTTTCTTTAATAGGTAGACTTCTAAGGGAGGGAATTATATAACTAGCAGATCCTCTACGTTTTGATTTTTATATAAAGCTTCTCACCTAGTATTATCTGTAATACTCTATTATAGTAATATATCGTACGATATTAAAATTATAGTAGACTTTAAGTTTATATATTACTAGCATTAACGTTCTAGTTTTAACGCTGTGATATGGGGACCTTTTTCTTTGTAAGGCCTCTCTGCCTTATAGGGGAAGCGGTCTCTCCCGTTCTGCCGCTTCCGTGCACATGACCTGACCCTGCCAACATGTCATATATTCCACTGTCTATAGGAAACAAATAGAACTTCATGCACCCTTCACCCCCATCTTGGATCACAACGCTAGCAGGAGGAGGCTAAGAAGCTCTAGATATAGGTAACAGAGACTCATAAGACGAAACTTAGCGAGGACCATCCTGATACGCTAAGTAGTATAGCGAATTTCGCTTTTACCTAGAAATCTTTAAGTTAGGATATCTAATACTAAACGTTAGAAGATTTATGTAAAGAGATCAGCCTGGGTCACCTGACTTCCTACATAGGCCAAAAAGACCACTATATCCGAGATCAGCGGATATGACCCAGGAGCCAATATATATAGTAGCGCACACTCATTGTTATCGCATAACATGCAGAAGTTAATAATTAGCATCGTATATTATAACGCGGTGTATAGGGACATAGGATTATGCATCCGATTACCTTAGCGCACGTACACATGCATACGCTCGCTTAATGCAGAGATCTGGACACACACATGTCGACAGAAGATATTTAAAAGGAGGGGGCTAGTAGGGGATAAGGTTAAAATTAAAGGTAGATAAGAGCTACGGCTAGAGAGTCGGAAGGTATTCTTAGATCTAGGCGGCTATACGATAGGAAAGAGAATAAGGAGAAGAGCTAAGATAGGCCCTTACTTAACTAATTCGTACGGCTAACTAGTAGTAGGAGCAGATAAGAATAGGGAAAGAGGGCAGAGGAGTAAAAAGCGCTTATGTAAGGGAGGGATTATTAGTCTCTACGTTTATATGCTACAATTATCGATAACTACGAAAGTATCAGGAGGTAACAAAAAGAGAGTAGAGAGGGAGAGATATATATATATATATATATATATATATATATATTATCGGATTTACGCCGTGGGCATAAATCCTGGGGGTGCACGAAGCGTTCGTGCTGGTCGATCGAATACCACGATTATGGAAGAGAGACGAAAGCGTACGAATAGAGAGGGGTCGGCAGCAAACTAGTTGAACAGTGGAAGGCCAACGTAGTGTAATCAGAATTGCCTTGAGCTCTACTCGTGAATAAAAAGGGTGTCAAACTTATTCTATTTCACTAAGGAAACAGGCAGTATTTATAACTTTAGGTACATAGTAGAATGTCAAAGGAAAAGACTCAAGAGAATCCGAAATAACATGGGGGCATACGAGAGTGTTAGGAAACTCGTTGCTTTTTCCATCTGATGTGATAGTTGATATTCATCATCGCTGATCGTGGAGTATTCAATCCGATATAGCTCCGATTGGTCTAATGTGTGCATTGCTTATGCACACACCAAGTGCGGGGTAAACCCACATATATGCTGACATATATTTCAGGGGGTCGTACGGTCCCTAGGGCGGTAGTATAGATAATCCCGTTAAAAAAAGGTTAAAGACGTAGTGTGGGTCTCGCGACTAAAAGGTAGTCGCACCCCATCGAAAAAGATTTAGAGTTTAGGCGATTTAGGGCCGACCCGTACGATCGACAGCCGGGACCGTAGAAGCTAAAAGCGAGACCGGGTGTAGATCAGATCTCAACTTAGAACTCGGGCGGTTTTCGCGTTAATCGAACCCGGGAAATCCGGGGCTTTAGGGGTAGGAAAACCGAGGGCTTTGGGGGTGGTGGGGCCAAATTCTGCCCATAATGAACCCTGCCACACCGCCGAGCTTTGGGCCCCATAGCCCCAGGTCCCTTGGAATAGGTGGTCCAGACGACCAAGACCGGACTATACTGGATTCCGCGGCACGCGAAAGCGGAGAGGAGACTCAAATCTGGTCGTCAAAATTCGCGGGGATGGCTCTCACGTGTGCGTTTTACCACACGGACAGAAAGACTGGCAACCTTGTTGTCATGCGAACGCTCGCATTTATTATCAATGACAACGAAGAGACAATGGCGGGAAGATGGGAAGAGTCTGGTCATACGAGATGAAGCAGCCACTTGGTCAAAGCTCCGTCAAGATCAGTGAGGAGCATCTCGATCATTGTTGGTTCAGTGAGGAGGAAGTCCGGAAGGCTGCTTTGTATAAAGAGGCTGGTCCACAAGAACCATTCGCTATTCTTCTGGCCAAAAAGGACATGGTTTTGCTTGCATTCGAACTATACAGGCGAAACCAACGCCAGGAGTGGCCCCCTCCAATAAAGATCGTTCGATCATGACATAAACTTCTGGAGACATCTTGAATGACCTGCTAGTTGTAGTCAATCAGGGCGACCGTGAAGGGCGTCACGGGTAGCAAGGTCGGCTGGCGTGATGGCCCAGCCGATGCGCGTTGGCTCGATGCGTGGGATCGCCGCGGCCGAGGTGAGGCCTTCGACGCTTTCGCAGATTGCGCGCCGAACCGCGTAGGGTTCCGGGCGCGCAAGGAGTCGGTGTGACTCTATAAGAGATCAAGACCCTGCGGTCCTCCCCTTGGCTGGAGGAGAGGGTAGACCCACTCCGATCAGAGGAGGCAGGGCGCCTGCCCTGTGGAGCCGGGGCCGCCGTCGCTCGGAAGTCAGCGCCCAAGCTTTCCGGGGTCTGGGCGATGCCCGCCCAGGTGACGGATTTAGTCGAGGTGGTTGGGTTGCTGCGCACTCGAATGGGCACGTAGTCTGCTCCGTCGTTGGCAGCATAGTCTGAGGTGGCGACAAACTGGATGAACCTGCCACATATATTAAGGGCGAGGGCGCCCTTCTCGGGCTGTTTGCAGGAGGCAACGAACTAGTCCACAGTGGTGGCCAGCGCCCCGAATACCTCGCGCTTGATCTTCGCGCGCCTCTCATCCTCCTCACGCTGGCTGCGGGGTCGCAAAAAGATTCGGCGCACTGCCACCGATTTGAAGGATTGGGGGCGGCAGGTGGCCCTGGGAGTTCTTGGGCCGTTTCACAGTGCGAAGATTGGAGAGGGACTCAGGGTCCTGGGGCCGCATGATATCGGCGTTGTCGGTCGAGCGTCCGAAGACCAGCGCGATGGAGTGGAAACCGCCATTCCTCTGGCCTCCGCGTGAATACGGAAAGCGTAGAGGGTAGCAGTAAGATAGGATGCAAGGAACTGGGTTTTCAGGTGCTTTGAGAGCGCCCGGGGCCTTTGGAGCAAAGGTACCCCCAGGTCATGAGTAGTTGTAATAGTGTGGGCCGAGGGGTAGTCAGACCGGAATACGTACCATTCTGACGAATAAATTGGAGCCTCGCTTGCTGATCTCTGGTTGATTTTCACAATCTGGTGGTCCGCTAGGTTGACTCGTGACATGGTCTTGTTTCGTTGAAGTTGACATGCTCAATGATTGGGACAAATTTATCGGGGGCGGTTTTACTAATTGGTCAAGGCTGAACGGGGCCAAACGGACGGGCGCATATGATTAATAGAGCAGATCCTCTCATTCCCCCCCCCCCCCCCCCCCCCTCTCTTTTTAATTTTACCTCCTTCTCTCCCGACAGACTCTGATTTTCCTTTTCTGTTGACCTTTTGTCGTCTCGTAAGGTTGTCTTAAGAATCAACCCCAGAGACCAGCCATGGAACCCAAACTCAAGCTAGATCCTCCACCCGTGCAACCGGCCGGCTACCGTGAATGGAGGCGCTTCCTTAACACCAATCTCAGAGCGGCCTGCGCCACGGGCAACGATGAAGGAAAACCGTACTTCATGTTCTGGGGGAATACAGAGAATATGCTCTCATTCTGGGAAGATCAGGCTGCGGAAGTCCCCCTCGACGACCAGGTCATTTTTGCTTGGGACAAAGACGATGGAGTCTGGGTCCTCGAGGGCTCGCCGGAAATATTTAATAACCTTCAACGTCTTCTAGCCAGAGACTTTCTGCTGTGGCATGAGGCGCTGGAAAGATGCGGTGCCATCCATTATAGCCACTGTAAGTCTACTTGCAAATCTTTCCAGGGCTTTCACACGCTAATGGGTATGATTATAGGGCGCAACTGTCCGTGGAGCAAGGCCGCCATTGAAGCCTCACTCAAGACTGGCTTTGGACACCGACCTTTCTTTGAGAGAATGTCCGTACTCAGAACTGCATCGAACTTTGGATTGGAAGATGCAAAGATCTGAGAATGGAGGTTGCGTGCTCTAGAGCTTTTGTTTTGGGGAACTTGTGAGAGATGACCATTTGGAGAGCAGCTCTCAGGAAGATGAGTTGGTGATGATATGAGGGACCCTAGGTATTCCCGCAGAGTAGTTGATCCACAAACTCATTTCTTTCCAAGCTATGTTAAATTCCGGGGAACTGCATGAATTACATCAAACCCACGAATTCATCTTTGTAACCTGAATAGGTTGGTGTTGGCTCAGTCCATAGGAAGGAGTCTTGATATCCTCTAACGATAGCTGCACGCACAGGAATAAATAGAGAAACTAAAATGCTCATGAGTGATGACGAAGGACGATCGAACTCTAGAGAGGGAGAAGGCCTTAAAGGACACCGATGACGGAAATTTCCGGGTTAGTCCTGCACAAAGAGGATTGAGTCGGGAAGTAGATCTTCCTGGTCAGTAAATAGTTTACACAATCTACACATGGGCTATCTCCGCGTCATCTTCCTGATGAAGGGGCCGGGGGGCTTCCACATCACACCTCGATAAGCCAGAAACTGCCGCGGCAGCAGGTTGTTTTGCGCAGCAACTGCGGAGCCCTAGAGGCTAGTTCAAATTTTGTAGATTAGCTCACAATACCAGTATTGGGCTTTTGAGCCCTGTCTTACTCTCTCCTCTTTTTTCTTCCTTCTTCTCATGTGCGTAGTTCCACGGCCGCCGCATTTGAAAAGGGGTTAAAGGCAGGTTGTATGGTCACCAGATCATGTTGGAAGATTTATCTACATCGACAGTCCCTGTTCTGGGACCCCTCTAGCCTGAACACATAAGATGGATTCAACATTCGAAAGCAGAAAGTGTTTCTATCCTAACATCAAGCGACTGAACTAAAGAAATTGAGGAACAATGCGAAATTCAAAAAGCACAGCGCACGGAGATCAGAGGAAAAGCAAGCAAGGAAAACGGCGGCAATTCAATGAAAAATCATGCTTCGAACACCCTGAGAGATGGCTGCCATTCAATCAAGCCATGACGATCTGTGGACTAATGTAGTTCGGATCATTCGGTGATATGGGGGAAGCTGTCGTCCGAGGGAATGTTGCCCGATCGCTGCTCAATTTGAGCATATTCATCATCGTCATCCACGGATCCTTCCTCAGAAGAGCGTTCGGTGATATGGGGAAAACTGTCGTCCACAGGAATGTTGCCAGATCGCTGCTCAATTTGAGCATATTCATCATCCTCATCCACAGAACCCTCCTTAGAAGAGCGTTCGGTGATATGGGGAAAACTGTCGTCCACAGGAACGTTGCCAGATCGCTGCTCAATTTGAGCATATTCATCATCGTCATCCACAGAACCCTCCTCAGAAGAGCGTTCGGTGATATGGGGAAAACTGTCGTCCACAGGAACGTTGCCAGATCGCTGCTCAATTTGAGAATATTCACCATCACCATCCACGGACCCTTCGTCAGAAGAGCGCTCGGTAATGTGGGGGAAGCTATCACCGGAAGGGGGATCATTGGATCTCTCCTTAATATCAGACTGGCTTTGACTGTCCAGTGGCAAGGTAGCATTGTGGTTGACAAAAGAGAATACGTCGTCAACGGGTGCATCTTCGCCACTTGATCGCTTGGCCTTGGCGAGCTTGATATCATCTTCCGTGAACGTGAATCCAGCTCGTAGCATATCCTCTCGGGTTTCCACACGTTCCGCCCCTATAATCTCAAGTCATTAATCATCCAGTCATGTGGAGGAGAAAAGGAAATCTCATCAGCAGTGTAGTGGAGGGCTCACGCACAGTGATCGTAGTAAGTAGCACCAGCCAATTTCAACTTGTAGTTCCACCCGAAAGTAGCCGGCAGGTTCGCCAGATGTTCATGGCTCTCCTTGGACCCGTCCAACACCCAAACTCCAGTTCCTGGAGTCCAGCCCCAGTGAGTGGCATAAACAACGTTTTCGCATTTAGTCTTGAAAAGTGCAGCTTCCAGAGAACGTTCAAGTTCGATATCCGCGCGGCGCTCATCGCGTCTCTTGCGCTTACCACTCATGGAGCCAAAGATCATTGAACCGGATAAACTGCCAGGATTTTTCAAATGTTTCTTTATGTCGGAGACCAGAGAGGATATATCAGAGTCATAATCCTTGTCTTGATCTAAGACACACCCTGGCTGTGCGGTAATCAAACCCGTATCTTTAAGCCGTTTCGTAAGGTCGATCCTAGTGCTTAGGGTTAGGCTTAGGGTTAGGCTTAGGGTTAGGCTTAGGGTTAGGCTTAGGGTTAGGCTTAGGGTTAGGCTTAGGGTTAGGCTTAGGGTTAGGCTTAGGGTTAGGCTTAGGGTTAGGCTTAGGGTTAGGCTTAGGGTTAGGCTTAGGGTTAGGCTTAGGGTTAGGCTTAGGGTTA